>CM061040.1:42633643-42708198 GCA_030762985.1 Adelphocoris suturalis | reverse complement strand
AACCACGTAAACATGTATGGCTTCGATACTGATAATCTTGTATGAGTCAATCCTGGCCTCAACCTAAATGATTGACATGATATATATTAATTGCTATGCAATTCTTAGGCCGACCCCCAATAATTTTTTATGTAACGTCCGTGACGAAATTAACGATGATTTTCACGTACAACCGAGTAGTTGAGTAGTTGCTATAGATCGTGACACAATTTCAGTGTTTTTCACGTACAACCCAGCCGTTGTTAGGGGAATGAAACTTCCGCAGTTTTCATCGCACAAAAATCGTTCGCCACTCGTTGGAAAGCGCTTATGTGATAAATGTTCACATTTCAAGCTACCAATTTCCCTCTCCTTACGTACCTGGCTACATTCCAAAACAAAGTTGATTCAGGTTAAGAATTGCATAGCAAATTATCCTCGTTTCCTACGCAGTAGAAAAGAGAAAAGATCCGCCGAGGCGCGAAGCGCCGAGTATAGATTAGGGGGGTCCAGGCGGGCGAAGCCCCCCGGCGAGGCGCGAAGCGCCCAGTATATATATATATATATATATATATATATATATATATATGTATATATATATATATATATATATATATATATATATAGGCAATTAGAGGGGGTCTTTCTGGTCCCTGAATCAACATGAGGGGTATTTCTGGTCCCGAGTGGGTCCCGAAAGCGGGCTCCGTTTTCCTGCGCTTTGGTGGTATAAATCGGGGGGTTTTCGGGACCCGCCCTTGTATACCTAGTTATATATATATTGCGGGTCCCGAAAACCCCCTGATTTATACCACCGATGCCATTAATTACTTTCTCTCAATGTGCTCTCTCACTCGCACACATCCACACAGTCACAAACACCATCTGGCAGTGGAAGGGAAATGAACTCCTTAGTTTTTAAATGTCCGCTCATATCCTCAAAGAAGTTAACATTTATCAATCATTGTTCTAACCTGTTTGAAAATGTTACACAACAATAAAAACACATACTTATGTACATCTTAGGTTGAAAAGGTTACATTATGGAAAAAATGAAGGAAAAAGTAAAATATTTATGGAAGTTTTAATTTTCAGACATGATATGCAAGTTTAAGAACATTGGGAACATCTCGTATTGTTTTTTCGAACAAATGTTATTGAACTTGATATTACAGTAGCTTTTATTCCTAAATGTCCCAAAATCTCTGGAAATTTTTGCTATGCTTGATCAATACTTACGAAATTGCTCCATATGCAAATTATTACACAATGGCTTAACCCGGAAACCCCACTACAAATTATTACATAATGGTTTAATGAGAAATCTCACTACAGACTATTACATAACGGCTTAATGAGAACTTCAAAGTGCAAATTATTACAAAATGTCATGAAGAGAAACCTCCGCTGCAAACCATTAAACAATGACATACCTAATGAAAAACCTCCCACTACAAATTATTACACAGCGGCTTAATGAGGCATCCTTCTGCAAATTATTACACAATGGCTTAATGAGAAAACCTCACTGCAAATTATTACACAATTCCTTAACACGGAAACACTCACTGTAAATTATTACACAATGGCAAATCATGAAAATCCTCCCACTGTAAATTATTACCCAACGGTTCAATTTGGAAGCTTAATTTGGAGGCTTAATTTGGAAGGCCACGGTAATAGAAAATTCTTTAAATATCTCATAGGAAAGATTGACAGCCAGAGTGTGATTTTCGCCATGAAGATGCTTCCCAACAAAATATTTACCATATATTTCAAGAATGTTCTGCAACAAGATCCGAATTGAATTAGTTTCTGAGAAGTCAACACATCGACGAAGCAAACTCAATACAGTCATTTTTGAAAATAAATATCCATGAAATAGAAAAATTGAATGAAATGTACGAATGGATTCAACACCGAAAACGCTGCAAATTATTACACAAAGGTTTATTATTTCTTTATTAGATAACCCTTCTACGTAAATCACTTAGGTATCTATGTTTATTAGACGTATTCTGTGGTACTTTGGTGCCAACTTTGCAGAAAGGTGTGTGGAAATTTTTTCTGCAACGAACTCATACAAATTTGGTATCATTCGACTCGTTACGATGTCTACTACTCGTTACTGGGAAGGGCGAGAAAGTTTGATCTTTTTTTGGGAATGGTACACTGCTTTTTAGGTTAAAGAAATGGTGCCGGCTCTACTTTCATAAATCCATTAAAAAAAGTAAATCGGTTTGAACACCAACTGTGGTGTCAATGCGTTTCTGTATCATGATCCGCGTCGGACAGAATTCGTTTCCCCGTGTTTACCTCACAATATGAATTGATAGGCCAAAAAATATTGCAAATTTTGTGGTTTTCATAATTTGGATGGATTTATTCTTCTTCTCAGTCTTTTCCAGGGGCTAGTGGTTGTGAAAAATTTATACTTTTCAAAACCTCGTGACGTATTCTTCGAGTTACAACAGTAAGCTTCTCGAAAAATGAACTCTTTTATTTATAAAAAGGCCGAGTATTCTCGTTAGGGACGGTAATGGGTTGGGTAGATCATCTCATAGGGGCCTATGATGAATCTGGGCAGTTTAATACAGGTCCAAGAGAAAAATCTATTTAAAAAAATCATCGGTCAGAATCTCAGCAGTTGACTCGGAAAATATGAACTCAGTAGGTAATTTTCAGTTTCGAAAATCATAATTTATTGATCACAGGGTAGTATTTTGGTATATTATTTTCAATAATGAATGTTGTAGTCGAACCAGAAAAAAATTTACCCCCCTTAAAAATTTTTTGTTTTACGTTTCTAGATATTTAAAACCCGAAAATGAAATGCTAGTAAATAAAATTCGACCGTCCACCGTACGTAGCTTTTCACCGAAACTAAATACTGGACCAAACTAAATGAAACTAGTGTCAAAAGTCGAATTTTTTATAGTCTAGTTGGGACTGAATTCTCGGCATCACTTTCTTTCAATCCTAAAGGGTAGAATCAAAGGGCCGAAATATCAAAAATCAGAATATCGAAAACTTTCCACTGTTTTTATGTTCGTTATTGATAGTCATCCCTTCAATGAATCGAATGAGTCCACTCGGATCGCTTAACATTCAACCATTCGCTTTCCCTAAGGGCTAGAACATGAAAGAAAAAAAAAAGAAAAACAACTTCAACACGAATATGAATGCAAAAATCTCTGAACATAGTAAAAATTGCCTATAATAGTAAGCATAGTAAGTAAGCCTGAACATAATAAACTGTGACGGCCGAATCAACTGATGTAATTTACAATGCCATTATCTTTACAAGAGTTCCTTTTGAAACGAGGTTTTCAAAATATCTTATGTCTTATATTTGCGGACAAGTGAAACTTAGGTGTGTGTTTTACTGTATCTGATTAAATTTCAGTTGTTCAATCGGTGGATTTCCTCGTCGTGTATATATACAGTATGTTGCACCATTGAAGGTATTTTGACATCAGCTTTTCTTTCGTACAGAGGGACTAAGAAAGATTGATGTTCACGAAGTCATCACATACTACAAGGTATAGCGACACATTGATCAGCTGAAGGATCCTCATGGGTAATTCCTTTCTAATCGATACACTGTGCTAAAATATAAGTAGTATAGCTCTTTTTATGGCATCTAGAATACAATTACAAGGTAACAAGGCGCCGAGTTTAGATAATGTATCAGAGACAACATCTTATGAACATAGATGAATGAATTACGTGGGAGGGTTATCTAGTTCAGAAATAATAATGTCCAGTCTTCATTCAACTTCATGTTCAGTCTTTTTCAACTTCAAGGTAAATAACATTTTTTGAAATGGCAAACTTAAGTAAAAATCAGCTACCTACCAGTTTTATAAAATAACCGGTAACTGAAATCGTGAACTAACTCGTAAGTGAGTCAGATTCTCAACAGTGCGTCAGGTTTTGAGGATACCATATCAATAAAGTATGTACCATTTTATCAAGGTAAATTTTCTCTTGATCATCTTCTCCCGAGTAAAATGCGCAGGAGGGCTGTTGGGTTGCACTTTGTGTTCAATAACCACTAGTCTACTCGTACACGTGCCCTTTAAAAATTAGAGGTTTCCTCCCAAAAAGGAGGCCGTATCCGTTTTATAAGCTGATTTTTTTTTTTTTTTTTTTTTTTTTTCTTTTTTTTTTTCTTCTTCTTCTAGATTGAATCACTGCCAAGTTTTTCTTCAAGGCTTCTTGCATCAATTTTAGTTTGACTAGAAAGCTGATGTGGGAGGCTCTTTTATGATTGCGCACAGTCTAATTAACGAAAAAATTATTAATACCAAGCTTGTAATTCTAGTGTTCACCTTATTTTGGGTTCAATTTCAGTTGTAATAGCTATTGGGTACCTGCGTGACTGCTTCATAATGTCTAAATGAACTTCTATTATAAGATTGCAAGTAGGGCTGGTAAGAGTAATTTGGAAGTATTACTTCAGTAATATGGTATCGTCAGAACCTGACGCACTGTTGAGGTCATCACTCACTCACGGGGGCAAACGCTCAACAGCCCAAGGTCGGAAGCGACTATAAGTACATGAACCAGAGCGCTCTTGGTGAGGATGAGTTCAACGAAAAAGAGTCAAGCGAAGGTCATGAGAAAAATCGAGTTACACAATTTCGAAATTTCCCCTCAACTCCCTGCGGCCAATAAAATTGAGAAACTGAGGTTTATAGAAACTTGAATAGATGGAGAGCATGAGAAAAAAATGGACCTAAAAAATACATTACATTTTTTTTTATTTTTTTTTTTTTTTTAATGCATTATTTTTTTTTTTTTTTTTTTTTAATGCATTTTTATTAGAAAGTTAGGGCTGAGTTACAGGGACAGTCAAGAGGTGTTGGAACTTACAGTGTTTGAAAATAGTAATAACCGCATAGTGAGTGAAGAAATTGTTATAGGTGCTGATCCAGTCGACATTCATTAGTAACTGTCGGGGCTGAAAAATCGACATTAAAAGATGAATTACATTGACTTGGCACCTTTTCGTATAAATGCCCATCTAAACTCGGCTCCACGCGCCTCTATACCTTGTAATTGTATTCTAGATGCCATAAAAAGAGCTCCATTTATAATTCAGCACGGTAGATCGATTAGGAAAGAAATTAGCCACAAGAGTCCTTCTGCTGACCAATGTGCCTCCATACCTTGTAATTCACTTCTAGAGTGACTTCATCTTGAATATAACTCCGTGAACACCAAACTTTACTAGTACCTTTGTATGAATCAAAAGCTGATAAAGCAATAAAAGCTGAAACGACGTAGAAATCCACTGATAGATCAACTGAAGTTAAACGGGATAAAATAGAACACCTACCTACGCTTCACTTGTCTGCAAACATTTAACGTAAGTCATGAACCATTGCTATTATATCAGCTGATTCTTTCGTCACTTGACGCTTGGACGCTTGGACACTTGAGGGAATTCAGGGTGTTATTTTTTTATTTATTACTGTTATTTCCAAAGTTTTCGATATTCTGATTTTTCAATATATCAGCCCTTTGATTCCACCTTTAAGATAAACAGACAGCGATGCCTCGAACTCTGTCTTAATTAGACCCCAAATGTGATTTATGACCCATGTTTCATCAAGTGTGATCCAGTAGTTTCGGAGAAAAGCTCTGGACGGAATTTTTTTTCTTTCGAATTATGGATTCTAATCATCTTGAAACACAAATCATAAAATCGCGAGGGGGGGATGAAAATTATTTTTTGCCTTGTTCGATTAGAAAGGTTCATTATTGAAAATAATAAACCATATACAACTGTAAGATCTACTTCAACACCAACCACAAAACGCCCTGTGACCGACATAAGTCTCTAAAGACCTACGACATTTAAAAGATAATAGAAGAAGAAGGAGAAGTGCCTACACCTTGTTTCACCTAGTTCACCAAGTCACACTTAGTTTCTTCTACTAACATACAGGTTAAGGGGAGACCGGATAGGATGTAAAAAATTGGTAAGTATTTTTCTCAGCCATTTTTAGGACAATTTTGATGGAGTTAGTGGCATTTTCCTATGGAAACAGTACCATACTGCAAATCACAATTTAAAATCCAATTTTTGAAAATTTTGCTAAAAAAAAAAAAAAAAAAAAAAAAAAAAAAAATTTTTTGCATGAATTTGTAATTTGAATTAAATAAATAATGCCCATGGCTAAAAACATTGTGGTTTTCAGTAGGTAATATTAAAAATAAACTAATACCATCTATCGCATCAACATAGAGAATAAATTAGCTGAGAAAAATTTGTTATCAGGTAACGGGGAATTCTGAGGTATGCATAGGCCGCGGGGGGGGGGGGGGGGGGGGGGGGGGGATTGTCAAAGTCACGCATGCTCCCGCCCAAGACGGCTGGCTGATCCGTTCCTTCGCTACCTCCCTATCGACTCATCCTAGGTGCCGGGATTTTATGACGAGCTTGGTTCACTTCACTTTTCCTCAGAATAGATATGTGTTCATAATATCGGTACCTACCTTTCGCTTGGTCACTACAGAAGTCCCACAAAAATTATCTTGTCTCCAAAATTACCAGTGCATTGTTCCCGCCAAAACGGCAGACCAACAGCAGACTTCACAGCACCACTCAACAGGGGGTCTTCTAAGATCATTAACCCCCCTAGCTCGCGCCAAACTCTCCACGCCCTCCCCCATCTACCCTTGAGTTCAGTTTTCAAGCTTTGTACTCGTAATCAAAACAGGGAACCTTCATATCTGCAGTCTGCAAGAGGGGGAGGGGGAGGGATGATCTTAGAGGACCCCCTGTTGAGTGTTGCCGTGACGTCTGCTGTTGGTCTGCCATTTTGGCGGGAACAATGCACTGGTAATTTTGGAGACAAGATTATTTTTGTGTGAGTTCTGTAGTGAGGTAGTAAAATGGTAGGTAGGTACCGATATTATGTATACATGTCTATTCTGAAGAAAAGTGAAGTGAACCGAGCTTGTCAATAAATCCAGGCACCGAAGATGAGTAGATAGAGAGGTAGCGAGGGGACGGATCAGGCACCCGTCATGGGCGGGCAGGTGATACAATCCCCTGGGAGGGGGAAGGTAGTGGACACGGGGTGAACAGTGAGCGCAATAATACCATCTACCAGTAGCCGGCTGAACTTGCGTGACTTTGACAATCCACTCCCACCCCCGTATGGCCTATGAATATCTCGGAATTCCCCGTTACCTGATAACAAAAATTTCTCAGCTAATTTATTCCATATGATGATGCGATAGATGACATTCGTTTCTTTATAATATTAACTACTGAACACCACAACTTTTTTAGCCATGTGTATTTTTTATTTAATTAAAATTTCAAATTCATGCAAAAAAAAAAAAAAAATGTTTAGCGAAATTTCCAAAATTGGATTTTAAATGGTGAGTTGCAGTATGGAACTGTTTCCATAGGAAAATGCCGCAAACTCCATCAAAATTGTCCTAAAAATGGCTGAGAAAAATACTTACAAATTTTTTACATCCTATCCGGTCCCTCCTTAACCTATTTGTTAGTAGAAGAAACTAGGTGAACTAGTTGAAACTTGGTGTAGGCACTTCTCTTTCTTCTTCTATTATCTTTTAAATGTCGGGCACAGGGCGTTTCGTGGTTGGTGTTGAAGTAGATCTTACAGTTGTATATTGGTTATTATTTTCAATAATGAACCTTTGTAATCGAACAAGACAAAAAATAATTTTAATCCCCCTCAAGATTTTATGTTTCGGGTTTCAAGATGATTTGTGACAGTTCCCGCAATATCCAAGAGAATGCGCTGCACGTCTGTCGCTTTGGAGCCAGGCGGCCCATTCTCACGTTGTCGAATTGCTATGGTTGGCGATAGATGAGGATCCGAGAAACAGAAAATGATCTTCTCCGAACATAGCACAGATGCTATTAGTACGAGTTGTATCTCTTATGGTACTGTTGACCCACCTCTCTCTCTATGTGTGTGGATTTAGGCCCCCATTGCACCTTTAGGGACTCCAAGTTCGTTATAGATTAGAATCCCAAAATTAAAAAAAAAAAAAAAAAAAAATCCGTCCAGAGCTTTTCTCCGAAACTACTGGATCACACTTGATGAAACATGGGTCAAAAATCACATTAGGGGTCTAATTAAGACAGAGTTCGAGGCATCGCTGTCTGTTTGTCTTAAAAGGTGGAATCAAAGGGCTGATATATTGAAAAATCAGAATATCGAAAACTTTGGAAATAACAGTAATAAATAAAAAAATAACACCCTGAGGGAATAGCGTCAAGTGGACGAAAGACGTCCAAGTGTCCAAGCGTCCAAGCGTCAAAAGACGAAAGAATCAGCTGATATAATAGCAATGGTTCATGACTTACGTTAAATGTTTGCAGACAAGTGAAGCGTAGGTAGGTGTTCTATTTTATCCCGTTTAACTTCAGTTGATCTAACAGTGGATTTCTACGTCGTTTCAGCTTTTATTGCTTTATCAGCTTTTGATTCATACAAAGGGACTAGTAAAGTTTGGTGTTCACGGAGTTATATTCAAGACGAAGTCACTCTAGAAGTGAATTACAAGGTATGGAGGCACATTGGTCAGCAGAAGGACTCTTGTGGCTAATTTCTTTCCTAATCGATCTACCGTGCTGAATTATAAATGGAGCTCTTTTTATGCCATCTAGAATACAATTACAAGGTATAGAGGCGCGTGGAGCCGAGTTTAGATGGGCATTTATACGAAAAGGTGCCAAGTCAATGTAATTCATCTTTTAATGTTGATTTTTCAGCCCCGACAGTTACTAATGAATGTCGAATGGATCAGCACCTATAACAATTTCTTCTCTCACTATGCGATTATTACTATTTTCAAACACTGTAAGTTCCAACACCTTTTGACTGTCTCTGTAACTCAGCCCTAACTTTCTAATAAAAATGAAAATTTCATGGGGTAATGTATTTTTCAGGTCCAACTGAAAACTTTTCATGCTCTCCATCTATTCTAGTTCTCAATTCTCAATTTTATTGGCCGCAGGGAATGGAGGGGAAATTTCGAAATTGTATAACTTGATTTTTCTCATGACCGTCGCTTGACTCTTTTTCGTTGAACTCAGCCTCACCAATAGCGCTCTGGTTCATGTACTTATAGTCGTTTCCGACCTTGGGCTGTTGAGCGTTCTCGTGAATGAGTGATTACCTCAACAGTGCGTCAGGTTCTGACGATACCATATTACTGAAGTAATACTTCCAAATTACTCTTACCAGCCCTACTTGCAATCTTATAATAGAAGTTCATTTAGACATTATGAAGCAGTCACGCAGGTACCCAATAGCTATTACAACTGAAATTGAACCCAAAATAAGCTGAACACTAAAATTACAAGTTTGATATCAATTATTTTAACACAGAATGTGTTTTAGCCATGGACTAACTAGCCGAAAATGGAACGCGGGATGGTAACGAAATGTGTGACGGATGATTTTCACGTACAACCGAGTCGTTGCTAGGGATATGGTACTTCGTCGTTTTTCATCCCACAAAATTCGTTGACCATTCGTTCGAAAGCTCTCGATTTATCCAACAATATTATGTTAACTACTGCGAAGTGCGTGTCCAACAAACTGAGTTATGAGCATGGTTATATAAATAATTGTTTACACACAGGTGATCATTCTCAATAATTGATATTGTGAACATGATTGCAACCGCTTGTTAATTTCTGATGATTTCATTGAGCTTGTGTTTCGATGATTTGATTCATAGCAGGTGATCTGAGTATTACGAAAACGGGTTCAATTTGTGAAGCGGAGGTTAAATAATTTGAATAGGTAATTTCTATACTTTACACTCTAGGAAGCTGTAATTTCGTTTGTAGCCTCTTTAGGACATTTACTTGACGATGCTCAGGGTCCGGATCAGATGTGTGGCTCTTAAAGCTAATTTCTATGCTTTACACTCTAGGAAGCTGTAATTTCGTATGTAGCCTCTTTAGTACATTTACTTGACGATGCTCAGGGTCCGGATCAGATGTGTGGCTCTTAAAGCTAATTTCTATGCTTTACACTCTAGGAAGCTGTAATTTCGTATGTAGCCTCTTTAGGACATTTACTTGACGATGTCCAGGGTCCGGATCAGATGAGTGGCTTTTAAAGCTAATTTCTATACTTTACACTCTAGGAAGCTGTAATTTCGTATGTAGCCTCTTTAGGACATTTACTTGATAAATCGCTCTTGATTTATCACGAATTTATTTCGTATTTTTTTTTTTCGTAGTTTCATACTAT
This sequence comes from Adelphocoris suturalis, assembly GCA_030762985.1. NCBI lineage: Eukaryota > Metazoa > Arthropoda > Insecta > Hemiptera > Miridae > Adelphocoris > Adelphocoris suturalis. The sequence goes on along the minus strand of CM061040.1, from coordinate 42,697,954 downwards.
AACTATATAAATTGATGTTATTAATGAATAGTAAACAATGACGCTTGTTTGGTTGTCACTTGGTTGCGCGACAACGCAAACACATTCTGTGTTTCAATAATTTCGTCCGAAGTATGTAAATAGAGGTAACCGGGGGTCCAGGGGGCTTGCCCCCTGGCGAGGCGCGGAGCGCCGAGTTTTCGTTAATTAGACTTTGCGCAATCAGAAAAGAGCCTCCCACATCAGCTTTCTAATCAAATCTTATAATAGAAGTTCATTTAGACATTATGAAGCAGTTCCGCAGGTACCCAATAGCTATTACAACTGAAATTGAACCCAAAATAAGCTGAACACTAAAATTACAAATTTGATATCTATTATTTTTTCGTTAATTAGACTGTGCGCAATCATAAAAGAGCCTCCCACATCAGCTTTCTAATCAAACTAAAATTGATGCAAGAAGCCTTGAAGAAAAACTAGGCAGTGATTCAATCTGAAAAAGTTGAGAAAAAGAAGAAAGGGACATGAAGAAGAAATTTTTAAAAAAATCAGCTTATAAAACGGATACGTCTTCCTCCTTCTTGGGAGGACACTTCCAATTTTTGAAGGGCACGTGTACGAGTAGATTAGTGGTTATTGAACACAAAGTGCAACTCAACAGCCCTCCTGCGCATTTTACTCGGGAGAAGATGATCATGAGAAAATTTACCTTGATAAAATGGTACATACTTTAGTGATATGATATCCTCAAAACCTGACGCACTGTTGAGAATCTGACTCACTTACGAGTTAGTTCACGATTTCAGTTTCCGGTTATTTTATAAAACTGGTAGTTAAGTTTTACTTAAGTTTGCCATTTCAAAAAATGTTATTTACCTTGAAGTTGAAGAAGACTGAACATGAAGTTGGACGAAGACTGAACATTATTTTTAAAAACGCTACAAATTATAACACAAGGTTTATTATTTCTGAACTAGATAACCCTTCTACGTAAATCACTCATCTATGTCCATAAGATGTTGTCTCTGGTACATTATCCTATTTCGGCGCTTTGTTAACTTGTAATTGTATTCTAAATGCCATAAAAAGAGCTAGGTATACTACTTATATTTCAGCACGGTATATCGATTAGAAAGGAATTACCCACAAGGATCCTTCAGCTGATCAGTGTGTCTCCATACCTTGTAGTATGTGATGACTTCGTGAACATCAATCCCTCTGTACGAAACAAAAGCTGATGTCAAAATACCTACAATGGTGCAATGTACTGTATATCGACACGACGTGGAAATCCACCGATAGAACAACTGAAATTTAATGAGATACCATAAACACCTACCTACGCTTCACTTGTCCGCAAATATATAACATAAGATTTGAAGGGTCACGGGAAAGAACGATCAGAGTCAATTTTTGGTCCGAAATGAGATAGTGGTGCCATCTTGCAGGTCTTAAAGAAACGCATGTATCGCTTCGGGAAAGAATGATAAAGGTTAGCGTCAAAATACAGAGAGAAAGATTTTAGGTGGCGAAAAAAAAAAAAAAAAAAAGATCAGAGATCGTGCGCTGACGGCTAAAAAGGATCACAGTCCTATTAACCTCACTTGTTGATGATCGGTCGGATTTTATTTACTAGCATTTGATTTTCGGGTTTTAAATATCTAGAAACGTAAAACAACAAAATTTTAAGGGGGGTTAATAATAATTGAAAATAATAAACCAAAATACTACCCTGTGATCAATAAATTATAATTTAACGAAACTGAAAATTACCTACTGAGTTCATATTTTCCGAGTCAACTGCTGAGATTCTGACCGATGATTTTTTTTTTTTTTTTTAGGTTTTTCTCTTGAACCTATATTAAACGGCCCAGCTTCATCATAGGCCCCTGTGAGATGATCTAACCAACCCATGACCGTCCCTAACGAGAATACTTAAAACTCGGCCTTTTTATAAATAAAAGAGTTCATTTTTTGAGAAGCTTACTGTTGTAACTCGAAGAATACGTCATGAGGTGATGAAAAGTAGACATTTTTCACAACCACTAGCACCTGGAAAAGACTGGGAAGAAGAATAAATCCATCCAAATTATAAAAACCACAAAATTTGCAACATTTTTTGGCCTATAAATTCATATTGTGAGGTAAACACCGGGAAACTAATTCTATCCGACGCGGATCATGATACAGAAACGCTTTGACTTCCACAGTTGGTGTTCAAACCGATTTACTTAATTTTAATGGATTTATGAAAGTAGAGCCGGCACCATTCTTTTCATCAACGTTTCTTTAACCTAAAAAGCAGTGTACCATTCCCAAAAAAGGTCAAACTTTCTCGCCCTTTCCAGTAACGAGTAGTAAACATCGTAACGAGTCGAATGATACCAAATTTGTATGATTTCCTTGCAGGAAAAATTTCCACACACCTTTCTGCAAATGTTGGCACCTTTTTGTAGAATGGCCCAGATAATGTACCACAGAATACGTCTAATAAACATAAATAAGTGATTTACGTAGAAGGGCTATCTAATACAGAAATAATAAACCTTTGTGTAATAATTTGCAGCGTTTTCGGTATTGAATCCATTCGTTCATTTCATTCAATTTTTTAATTTCAAGGATATTCATTTTCGAAAATTACTGTATTGAGTTCGCTTCGTCGATGTGTTGACTTCTCAGAAACTAATTCAATTCGGATCTTGTTGCAGAACTTTCTTGAAATATATGGTAAATATTTTGATGGGAAGCATCTTCATGGCGAAAATCACACTCCGGGCTGACAATCTTTCCTATGAGATATTTAAAGAATTTTCTATTACCGTGGCCTTCCAAATTAAGCCTCCAAATTAAGCTTCCAAATTGAACCGTTGGGTAATAATTTACAGTGGGAGGATTTTCATGATTTGCCATTGTGTAATAATTTACAGTGAGTGTTTCCGTGTTAAGGAATTGTGTAATAATTTGCAGTGAGGTTTTCTCATTAAGCCATTGTGTAATAATTTGCAGAAGGATGCCTCATTAAGCCGCTGTGTAATAATTTGTAGTGGGAGGTTTTTCATTAGGTACATGTCATTGTTTAATGGTTTGCAGCGGAGGTTTCTCATTTAGCCATTGTGTAATAATTTGCACTATGAGGTTCTCATTAAACCATTGTGTAATAATTTGCAATCAGGGGATTTATGTTAAGCCATAGTGTAATAATTTGCACTGGGGTTTCTGTGTTAAGCCATTGTGTAATAATTTGCAGTGAGGAGTTGTCATTATGCCATTGTGTAATAATTTGCAAAACGATGCCTCGTTAAGCCGTTGTGTAATAACTTACAGTGGGAGGTTTTTCATTATGTCAATGTGTAATGATTTGAGGCGTGGTATAAAAACAATAAAAAAAAAAAAAAAACTCCATTGTGTAATAATTTGCGTATTGTAGTGAGAGTCTTTTTCCATGACGAAAAGCAAAGATGCTCGAAATTATATTTCCCATGGGGCAGGTGAAACTAAGAACGTAGAATGTCAAAGTTCAGTGCTCAAGTCGGGTGTCATCTATTAATCCGGCCCTGCGAGAGAGAGGAATATTGGTGGTTGAAACCAGGGGTTTTTCGGAGCCCGGAAGATAAGAATATTGGTGGTAGAAATTAGGGGTGTTTCTGGGCCCGGGGAGTGGGTTCCAAAAGCTGCTTGAACGAGAGGGCCCAGAAAGACCCCTCGTAAGACTATATATATATATATATATATATATATATATATATATATATATATATATATATATATATATATATATATATATATATATAAGTGGCTCCGCCCCTTGACCCCGCCAGGGGGGCTTCGCCCCCCTGGACAACCCTGATCTATACTCGGCGCTTCGCGCCTCGCCGGATCTTTTCTCTTTTCTACTGTGTAGAAAACGAGGATAATTTGCTATGCAATTCGTCTCACGAGAAAAAAAAAAAAAAAAAAATTTTCAGGCCTGGCCGGGATTCGAACCCACAACCTTCGTCTCACGAGAAAAAAAAAAAAAAAAATTTCAGGCCTGGCCGGGATTCGAACCCACAACCTTCGTCTCACGAGGAAAAAAAAAAAAAAAATTTTCAGGCCTGGCCGGGATTCGAACCCACGACCTCTCGCTTCCCATCTCGGGACAAAAAACGTTACACAAAAAAAGTGGACATTTTAAAAAAATTATTGGGGGTCGGCCTAAGAATTGCATAGCAATTGATATATATATATATATATATATATATATATATATATATATATATATATATATATATATATATATATATATATATATATATATATATATATATATATATACATACACACACATACATTCACACACTGACGTACACGTATCTTTTTTTTTCTTTTCCACAGATTTGGTCTTAGAATGGTCTGAAACGGATTTGTATGTGGTTATTATTAATTTTTCTCATGCTTCGCTTGTCCCCACCACCATGGATCAATTCCAATAGGTCGTCCCTCTTATATAAGAAGCCTACCTTATGAGGACGTCCTAAAAAGCAATGGCTCATGATGAAGCCCGTATATTACAGCGTCGAAATCGTCCAATACTATCAATAAAAAAAAAACCATTACCTTGACCCTGGGAAATCCTGAGGCAAGGAGGCAGAATTGTCAACATAAGGGATTGTAAACAACTGGACGCTGTGTAGCAACTATAAAAATGTTATACATTCAGAGTATTGAGGCCCTCATTGAAACAATAATTTTCCGTGAAACTTCTCTCGCACAGGGTCTGAGTAATGAAAAATTGCCCAGGTTACAAGCTCCCCAGGCTACTTAATCCCCCTACTCCGTTTTCCACATCAGAATATTGCCAACGAACTTAACTAGTTGATAAAATTGCCTCGCCTGCTTCGTATAAGTACGAAAATAATGCTATGGGAACCCTACGGACAAAAATAGCAAAATTACCCACTGCGCCACCACCATAATCACTTCCGATCCAGATTGTTCTTCACACTCCAATTCCCAGATAAATATACCTAATGAATAGCCAAAAAACACTAGATAAGCGTTTAACAAGCAAGTAATACTTACGGTGAGTATTCAATTAGAGCCACATTCATTGGCTTCTAAACGCTTATTTCACTAGGGAACGTTATAAGTACAATGCACTACTCCGCATGGAAAGGATGAAGCTCAAGAAAGGTGAGGGTGAACTTTTCATTCATATTCTAATTTGTGACAATCTGAGCGATTGTTGTGAATAAATTTCCTATTCTCTACAATGTAGATCAGTATATTTATTGCGGTTAGGGACCTAAATTCTCTTAGTACCATTTTTTTTAAATTACGCTCCAAGGAAGAGATAACGAGGGAGGATTCTCTGACTAATCTGATAACGAGATATATTGAATATAATTCAATGATAGGTAAGAACATACGAAGGTGAGGGTGGGTGACGGTAGCAATTGGGTTATATATGTATATATATATATATATATATATATATATATATATATATATATATATATATATTAATGGGGTTTGAATAATAAATAGTTGATTGCAATACGCACAAGAGAGAGTTCTTACCATAGCGGTGATAGGACCTGGGATGAGAGGGGAAGCTGAAGGACTCAGCGTAGGGTAACGACTTGTAAATGATAAAAGATTGCCTGTTATAAGTCGAACGAGCGTTGGCAGGCGAGATTTGGTGTGCCACTAATTTGGATTGATAGGACGCTAATCAATGCTGCGAGTTACCAGCTGCGCGCATCCCACTGTTGAAATGGTCTATTGATTTTTCATCGTCGTTCTAATATTTATGAGGCTGTTCAATCTCACAACTGAGCAGAACCTAACTGTTTATGACTACAGAATTAGAATTTCGTGCGTGTTTTTGCAATAAATGAGTTAATTTTTCTTAGCTCGATCGTGTTATATTACTCTTCTCTGCCCCCAGCCGGATGTAGATTATGTTGTTAATAACAGCAACCCCTTTCACCTAAAAATATATCCCCGCCCCTTACTTAATCACTCCAACTGCTGGCTAACTTTTTCTAGGAAGTAACCTAATTAACTGCATGACCTATCAATTAACTTCCTGTAGCTTTAGGATTTTTGTGAGAGTGGGTTTGTATTTTTAAGATGAAAAGGATTTATTTATTCTGAAATTTCAAAAGCGAGCTATGCAAAAAAAAAAATTGAAGTATATGGAAATATAATTATCGTGTTCACGTTTTTCTCTTCAACATCATTCCATTCCTACATTAATAATTAATTTATTGGTAGCGAAATTCGTTCTTCGTAGGTTTCAAAAGTTAGGTTTTACTAGTGAACCAAAAACATAGCCTCCAAAAAGTAACCTTTTAGCCTAAAGTTTTAGGGCAAAGAAAATTCTCCTCTTCCACATGATTTCTCCTTTCTTCTTCTGAAATTACCTCGAACGAATCATCGGCATCTGGAAACACTGCTTTGGGGAGGATTTCTTACGTATCAAGAAACGGTAGTAAAACAATATTAAGGAAGGATTGATTTTTTTGTCTTAGTCCATTGAAGAGGTTCATTATTGAACACAATGAAACAAATTAATAAAAGAGAACCCGTCCGTCCGCCTAATGATGCGAATGAGTTGAAGATGCTTAAAAGATGTGTTACAGTAATAAATATGTTCATTGATAAAGTTATAGGTACCTACTATTCATACAACAGAAACACTGGTAGACCAAAAGTACAAAACTCTGGTAGAAAACGACGGGGGAAATGATAGGAAAATGTAATAATATAGGTGATAATAATAATACAAATACTAATCGAGAAAAATAATTTTAAATACGATCGAAAAAATTATTATAACAGAACATTAATACAATTGAAACCACATTTGGTACGGCATACCTAGTTTTAAAAATTCTTAAAATTGGCAACTAACTCTTGGTATTATTAAATAGTCGAGGGTCCAATTGGCAACAATAAAAATAAATCATTTAATGGTTCAACTCAATTTGAAAGCTATGTATCTATAAAACTTATCTTTAACGAGAAAGAAAACAGAGAATGTCACGAATATGTCTTAATAAACGCTGCAAATTATTACACAATGTTTTAATATTTCTGTGATAGATAGCGCTTCTACGCAGATCATTGGTATATAATTATTAAACTCCGTACGTAATATATCGCACCCGTCCTAGAATAAGGGTACAACTCAAAAATCGCGATTTTTGAGTTAGTTGTGGTTCTGAGAAGTAGAAACGGTCTAGTTTGTCTGTAGAAGGTGGAGATATGTGTAGGGCACTCTAATTCCGCTAGAGAGTGCGTGTATCTTTCTTCTATGGAGGGAGTAACCAATTCACGTCCTAGGAAGAAAGACACATCTCAGTTGAGTTCAAGCAGTCTGCGTCTCGTTTTGAGTTGTTTCCTTTTTGTGCGGACAATTTTAACTTGTGTCTTTCTTTTCTGAACATTTTGGAGCCTGACTGGTGAGATTTCAGTGTTTGAGTTGGAACAACTCAAAAATTCTTAAAAAATCAACAAAACCGTTCCCCCCACTCCCTTTCCACTGGCAAAAAAACTATTTATTCACCATGGGGCGTTAGAGTAATAATGTAGGAAACAAGTTTCGCAAAGATAAATTATGTTCATCGTGTTCCAAAGAACGGGTAGCCAATGGTGTGGAAGGAAAACTTTGAATGCGATTTGCCGAAAACGACAATTTTTGAGTTGTACCCTTATTCTAGGATAGGTGCGATATGATCAGAACGTGGCGCATCGTGCCTCCGAGAAGGATTCACACTTTTACAGTTCCAAGAACCCGCAATTTTACGCATCACAATAAAAAATTTAAAAAAAAGGTCGATTGATAAGGAAGTAATACAGGTTCAGAGGCCCCTCAGCTGATCAGTGTGCTTCCGTATATTGGTACCTCGTGATTGTATCCCTGGAGTCCCAGAGTAGCTCCATCTAAATAACAAAATCGTGAGTCGAAAAGGAAAGGTAGCGCCGGAGGTTCCGAAGCTGATCTGAGTCCCTCCATACTTTGTAATTGTGTTCCAGATCTCAAAAAACGAGCTACATAATATCAAGTTTCAGCATCATAAGTCAATTATAAAACCAATTAGGCACAAAGGCCCCACAGCTGATCAGTGTGAAATGATAGTGAATTCTTGATCTTACAAAGGAGGTCCATTTCAAATTGCAGATCCGAAGGTTGATATCAGTATGCATTCGTGAATATAGGCACCTGCAGATGGAAAATTAATGCAATTAATTTAAAAAACTCGGCGCTCCGCGCCTCGCCAGGGGGCAAGCCCCCTGGACCCTCGTTTACCTCTATTTACATACTTCGGACGAAATTATTGAAACACAGAATGTGTTTGCGTTGTCGCGCAACCAAGTGACAACCAAACAAGCGTCATTGTTTACTATTCATTTATAACTTCAATTTATATAGTTATAGTATGAAACTACGAAAAAAAATACGAAATAAATTCGTGATAAATCAAGAGCTTTCCAACGAATGGTGAACGATTTCTGTGCGATTAAAATGGCGGAAATTCCATTTCCCTACCAACGGCTCGGTTGTACGTGAAAATCATCCGTCACACATTTCGTTCCCATCCCGCGTTCCATTTTCGGCTAGTTAGTCCATGGCTAAAACACATTCTGTGTTAAAATCTACATTTTACTAGTCCCCTTGATCTCAGTATGACGATATTTAAACAAGCAGTTACCTACTAATTAAAAATATGGCGAATGAATAGATCATTGATATGGTTTTAATAATCATTAAAAACTCCATAGTGGAATGTAGTCAATCAAGATGTAGGTATCGTAAAACTTCGAACTCGGTCAATTAGGAAACGGGGAAATGATGCTTGAAGTTATTTAAGTTAGCCCATCCGCAGAATGGAGTAATGATTTGAAAAAATGAAATATGTAGGGAACAATCTACAGCCTAACCAAAAAATTCCAAGAAAAGGAAATTAAAATCTGAGGAAATCTAGAAATTAACCTTCTTCCTGGGATTAAACCTGCGCTTATGCGCATGAGCTACTTATGACGCAATCATGTTGAAATTATGATGGGATGATTAAATCGTCATCCCTCTACTACGCACCGAATCAGACCGAGATTGGACAACTTGGGCGTGAAAAAATTATGCATGAAATAATTTATGTTTGCGCATGCGCAGAATGAGGAAACGATTTGAGAAGTATGAAATTGTTTGGGGACCATTCACAACCTAAACCGCACATTCCCTGAAAAAAATGCATTCCCCGCTATGTTTGTTTCCACCATAGACCAGCTAATGTTGACAGTTTTGGCTCGGGTTGGTCTTGAAATGTTCTTTGAAGTTCCAATTCGGTTCCATTCGAGTTTCGAAGCATGGAATTGTGTTTTTCGATGGTAGTGAACGAAATGTAGACAAAAACGTAGGTTTTTCAGATAGCCCTCTTCTTATTCCTTCAAAACGTAGGTACTCTTAACTTAGCCTTCGAACCTCTTGATCGCGGGAGGTCTCCCGTTTGAAAGACATTTCCTTGAAACACAAACCATATTTCTAACAAAATCCTCAGGATCATATTTTCAACTCAATCCTAAGGAGAGTTATCGTTTGGAATGACATATTTATATACTAACTGGCAATAAAAAAATGGCATATATGACATATACTAACTGGTTCACCTGTGCGTTGCTATCCCCCCCCCCCCCCTCACACATCACATTTAGAGACACTCCTATAGATCTGATTCAAAAAAAGTCCTTACTTAAAACACTTATGAATTTACCTACTAGGGCCGAACTGCTGAGATCAACCTCCACTCCCTCTTCACAAACACCTCTCATATTTCAGATTAAAAATATTCTTGATAGGTTCTCCTCCTAGGTTCAAGGTTGCCGTGAAGCCCCGCGCGCGATTCTCGTCAATTTAAACATGCAGCGAAAGGTGTGATGAGTGGTACGCCCGCCCAGTCTGTGAGCCGAACGTTGTACGTCCTACCCCCAGCTCCAGTGGTTGGAACGTGCAACTTCTTCCATGAATAATAATAATAATAATAACAATAATAGGTATTTCCTGTAATAATTCTAGTTGAACTAATTACCCCAATCCATATTTTGTATAGCACTCAGAGAAGCACTCAGTTTCTGCCCCCCCTCCCCCCGCCTTACCCAAAATGTCACACTGTGTCAAGATTGAACATTATCAAATAGCCTATGACCCAAGTTGAAGTAATTCTGTTATAATGGACAACTCAGATCCTCAGTTGGTTCAGTGACGTTCAGACAGAACATACAGACAGACAAATAGAAAAATTGAGAAAATGGTACCAATCGTCTACAAATAGAACGAAATGGAAAAGAAATGCAAATTTTCATGATTCTAATCAATGAACAGACAGACATAGTTACGATTTTATTAATATAGATACATACTATATATATATATATATATATATATATATATATATATATATATATATATATATATATATATATATATATATATATGAAAAAGCGCGAACTTCAGAAATCGTTTCAGAATGCCTCAAAACGGATTCCCATGAATAAATTTTTCAAATTTTTTGATTTTAAACATTTCCGAGCCATTGCAATAGCTACATTTTTTACGGAGATTTGATGAAACCATTGTGTAATACTTGGTAGCGTTTTACAACATTTCAGTCCTTTAATTCTATCTCTCATAGTTGATCAAAACTTTTGCCGAGAACTCATTTCCAACTGTAGTTTGTGTCCCAATTCTATAAAGTGTAAGCCAAGCTCAGTCCCAAATGGGCGTCTACCCAGTAAGTGATTTTTGACCAACGCTTATAAAATTTTTATAAATTTTCAGAGAAAACCTTAGTGTACGACGTGCGAATTTGTATTAAAAAAAAATATTTGTTTTTACTAGTATGTTGAAATCTATGTGTTTTGGAACATTGGACAAGTAATTTTGGAGTTAAATGATTTATTCTTTAATCACAATGATTCATAATTGGAAATAACAGGTACCGAAAAAGATCTATTACGAATATACTTGGGTACATTTGTCAGTATTTGAGGCGGTCGACATGAATTTCTCTTTCAAAGACCACCTGGAGAAGTACCTACAATTAGTTCCAGCGAAATGAAGGGTAGATATACCTACCGGATCGATGGTATCAATTCAGAAACTCCACTTTGAAGGCCTGACCTAGCAGCAATGACAAAGGCTGTATGACAACTACAACACAGGATTCCAATTTCCGTCCATGTTGTTGGTCTCCTCAATATTCACTTTTCTAATTTCCCAACGAGTGAAATGTAACGAGTTCGCGGATGACAGTTGACGACTAACAATTTTAGAGAGTTTGTCACATAAATACGTTTTGAAAGGAAGCCATATGACATATCATTATGATGTGCACATTATTTGGATAGCACGGAACGGAAGTTTCAATTGAGTGGCCCATTCCACTTTGTTTTCCATAGTCTCCTAATTGAATACTGTTCCGTGCAATCGACCGCAACATCCCCCGTACCCACCGATGGGGACCCCATGTATAAACATTCATTTCAATAGTCGAAGTCAATTAGATTCTTTCGATTCGGATTTTCATCCTTGTTTTGAATAAACTTACTAAAATTTAAGTGGAATTTGGGGTAACCACCAATACTTATGACTGGAAGAAATTTAACGTGAGATGGTTTTGTAAATTGTCTGAAAAGTGATGATCTGAATGGAAAAGGTTAATGTTAGGGATTATTATAATTAGTTGAACATAAAGTTTGAGCAATTTCAACGTTATAAACTTAAATAATGGTGTTTGAAACTGTAATTAATGGTACATACCTACTCGTAGATTATTCGATTTTGATCACATTTTCCGGAAATTAGTAAGAAAGAGCGTATCTTTTTGAAAATTATAATCGTAGGACCTGAGATTCAAAGAACAGCAGTAAGAAAAAAAGGGATTTTTTAAAATTTCTTTTGGTGTATTGCAACTAATTGTTGCATCAGTTGTAAATGACAAGGGAAGTGCGCACCCTCCGGTGTCCCAGCCCGGAGAGCTCTCACAGCTGCTTGTTCTTTATTTAGATGAACAGTACCTATCTACTGTGAATGTAGTTTATACCTTTTTTTTTCACTCTACCTACACTACATTCAAAACCATGTCATACATGATCAAGTTCGTCACTTAAAATTTTAGTTATCATGCAAACCAAAGCCAACTATCGATAATCGTCTAACCAACACACGTCGCTCTTCATTTTACGTCTATAATACTCACGTTTTTCTTTATAATATATTTCACCTTCTCCCGTTATGATAGAAGAAAATACGCATTGCAAAAGATTTAGTTATAGGTGATTTACCAAAAGATTAAGCATTTCAAGGTGGAATGACTTTGATTTATAGGTAATGATGTTGCCAGGAAATAAGTAAAGTGAACCATCCACTAATCTTGAAACCACGATCCAATACATAAAAGTCTTCGAAACGTCGAAAAATGTATGGAAGAACAAAAACGCGTTTTTCTCCAAACAACCATTCGATATTTTCGAGCATTCGGTAAATTTTTCTCCGGAACTATTGGAGCTATTCAAAATCTGTTTTTTCCTCTTTGTTTGCCATATCAACAGGGCCGGCCTAAGGCGAAAATTGCAAGTGTGCAAGACTCACATTTTATGCCCCTACCGGGGAGTATAGAATAACCCCTTCTCAGGTAAAAAAGGGAGTCCAGGTTTTTTCCGGAAATTTTTTTGAAATTTAAGGTCTAAAAACACGCACAGTTGTGCGTTTTTGAGCCTTTTAGATCATTAAATTTATGTCTCTCAATTTGATTTATTTATTTATTAACTTGATAGGTTCAATACTCTTCCTTGTACCTTAAACCAATCACGTTAAATAAACTTTGAAAGCTTCTGGGTCACGGTACAATGGTTTTTACACTTTTACTGCAAGTACTCTCAGAATAAATAGCTAATGCGTGAATCACCGTCCGCCGGACCCAAGGTAAATTTACACATCTCATGGAAAAAAAACTATAATAAAAAATAAATAAATAAAACAACCGAACAAAGTGAACCAATAATTACAGAGTTTAATAACTATTTAGATAGGTACACAGTCTCTTTTATTATACATTTAAACAAGGGCTTTTCTTGCTTTCATTTCGGAGAATGAATTAACTACACCCAAATAATCAATGGACTGAGACAGCTCGTTTGCAATTGTTAAAATTGAAAGGCTGTTAAATCTATCATGAGACAGTTTTGACCTGAGGTAAGTTTTTATCAACTTCAGGACCACACGGGTTTTCAACTGCTCTACTGACTATGCCCCCGCTATTTCTCCCTTTGAAATGAATGGTTTTTGTCGGACATGACTCGATTTTCGGGTTGCAAATTAAACCGAATCACCGTTTTCTTTAAGATTTCATCCTCAACTCATTTTTTGATTTTTGAGCATTTGTCGGGGTTTGCATGGACGCTCCTCCACGGTTATAACGGATTGGAGAGATCTACAAATGCTACAATTCGATTCAGCGTTGGAAAAAAAAACCTTAGACACCGTCTGCGAACTCGCATTTAAGGGTTTTCTTGAAGAATGACCACTTATGAAAATTTGAGTCCACCGTCGGTGTCTACGTATTTTTTTTTACGCTGAATCTAATCGTAAGATTTGCAGATCTCCCCTATCCCGTTATAATCGGGTTTTACACTTTAATAAACTTGTTTCACCCCTAGAAATACAAAAAGTTGAGCATATCAAAATAACTAAAATTTCTGAGCTAAATTGTACAACTTGGTTTAGTAGGAATTGGGGAAATCGCATATTTGTAGAAGGAATTTTTTCAAAAAAAAAAAAAAAAAAAAAAAAAAAAAAAAAAAAAAAAAAAAAAAAAAACATGCTTTTCAACATAACCAACTAATTTCAGTTGCCAATTAGCAATGTAAAAGTAGAATTGACCATATCTTTGGCAAGCTGAGGTTTCAAGAAAGTTTTCTCAGCAAGGTTATTTTCAAAATAGTCTATGGTTTGAGCGGAAAAACGCCACGGAAACACAGATGGAAAACCATCAAACTCCGGAAAATTTTTAAAATTAGCATTTCATCCTCAGTTTTTAGGTACCAAATCGGCTCAAAAAAGGTTGATTGGACATCAGGAAATTAGAAAATTTAACACAATTTCCAGCGGTGTCCTTACTTTTTACTTTACAGTGATTTCGAGGTGAGTTATAGCCTTCTTGAATCGGTAGTATAGAAACAGAACTAACACTAAGGGCAGCAAACACGTGAGATATACTCCAGTCAAGAATTATTTACGAAGCGGAACTGAATCACGAGCCAGTTCTGCCCCAGGGGTTAGACCAGCTGATACCTATTATGGCTGTTGTTTGTGTACGGAATGACATGTTCACAAGCAAATGGAATAAAATGTATGAAATGCACCGTATTCAGTTGAATGGTGCATCAAACATTTACGTTTCCAACGATGATGACTAAATGGTGCATTACAAAAGCAATACCCATAAACAATAGCGATTTTTCTAAAGATAGGTAATTTTAGAAAAAAAATAGCGTTTCTTCTTGGTTCATCAGCTCTAATCCGAGAACGGAATGAAATAAAGCAATTTTGGTGTTCAGCACAAAAAATTCTTTAGGATGAAGTGTCACTCGGAAAGAATGAAATAGTTGTTTTCATACTAACCAATACTTTCCCCTTTAGGTACTTAGTCCAATTTTATTTTATTCTTTACCCTAAAACTATCAGAACATGGAGATATGAAGGTTGATTTTTCTCCCCAGAGTAGCCTGGACACCATCGTACAAATTAGCTAAGAATGATGTAAATGTTAGAAATCAGTCCCGAGCACGCTCAACAGCATCATCATGACAAAGCCAGGAATAAGGAAGGAGCAAGTCCGTGGAGTCCGTTTTGGGGCACTGTAGTACTAGAATTTAAAGGACGAAGCCCGGAAGCCCGATTACAGGCACCATCGTCTCCGATGCTTAGGAAAGAAGCTGGAAAGGTTCAAGATAGGAATTGGAACAAAAAGATTAGTGTAGGGCACTGTTGATTGGAGAAGGTAGGAAGACGAGGTAAGATAACTTGTTAGACGACAAGACGAAGTTGGAATGAATGAAGAATGGTTCTGCCTGACCTACACTACATAACAGGCATGATATCTAGCCATTTCATCAAATTAGTCTATTAGTCTAGGATTTCCGTCTGTAACAACCAAGCTCAAGTTTGTAGATTCGCAGTGGTTACTAGATACAACCAATAAAAATGAAATTCATGGGATAGGTACCAACCCTAGACTTGTACCCTAGTATCAACTCCCCAAAATTTGAACGAAATCGAAAAAATGATAGATCGTGAGAAATCAATGTTTTGGCAAATAAACGATTGTGTACACCTACACGCTACTATTTATCCAACGGCGATGAAATTGAGGGAAGATTGTCAAGGGGTTAACTCTTAAATTTACACAGTATAATGTGTAAAAACGCAAGCTGATTATTATCAATGAATCTATTTCATTCATTATTCCTTATCGTACTCTGCCTTTTTATTTTGTCCTCACGCTCCAGGCTAATTTATTTTCCTGAAGACTTGACTACACATCTAGTTTCTAATTACTACTCATTATCCAATTATGTTTCTCATCTTATACACCTAAATGCTATAAACCTTATATAACGATTGCTCTGTTTGAATTGGATGGAAGGCATGATAAAGAAATCATTGTAAATCAACCACATTTAACATGAACATTCTTTAAAGAAGTTTTCGAATAATTATACCAATTTTAATGTGATTTTCAATGCAGAATATTGCTAGATAGTGTTGATTGTTGAATGTATTTTCAGATGCTTTCATCACTGCCGATACTCATCATCGCCTTATGTTGTTCATCGAACAGTGAATTTCCACCCGTACGAACTAAGAACTTGTTGAAAAATGTATTCACAAACCTGACCCAATCCTTCGCCCAGGCGGTTCAGTTTGAGATGTCATCCGCAGTGAGTCAAGGAGAGCTGCGTGGCATCAAGCTGGGCTCAGCCGGATCTAAGGTAAAGTGTACTCAGAGTCGAAAACGGCCTGTCATAATACTTGGCATAAACGTACCTCCAACCGCATTTGTTGACTCTGGATGGAATAGAACGGAACTGTCCTGAGATATCAAGACTCGTCGGGAGTAACGAGGAAGAAACTCGCCCGAGTGGGAGATATTTATTCGGTCTGATGTTAACTCTGTCGTGTAGCTTTTGGAATGGAAATACGAAACATGTACATATTATATTGCTGTAATGCGTTCAAAATAGGTGCAAAGTAGGGCATCCATTTATTAAATGAACAACGCTAAAAGCTACCTACTTATAAATATCTCCTGTAGGAAAAGAAATGTGTTTTTTGCAATAAAACAAAAAATTAAATTTCTAGGAAAATTACATTCCCATAGGTAAATAATGGTAAATCAATTATTTAACCACACAGCTTAGATCAATATTATAAATGATAAGGTAATGAAGCTTGATATTAAAAAACTTTATTATACAAATGATCACGACAATTGAGCTCTTGTGAGATGATGATCTCCTAATAGAAACTTGCGAGTAAACATTCACTTTATTATAGAAATGATCACGACGATTGAGCTCTTGTGAGATGATGATCTCCTAATAGAAACTCGCGAGTAAACATTCACTTTATTATAGAAAGATTCTAAAGAGGCTACATACGAAATTACAGCTTCCTATAGTGTAAAGTATAGAAATTACCTACCTATTAAAATTATTTAACCACCGCTTCACAAATCAAACAGTTCTCGCAATATTCAGATCACCTGCTATGAATCACATAATCGAAACACCAGCTCAATGAAATCATCAGAAATTAACAAGCGGTTGCAATCATGTTCACAATATCAATAATTGAGAATGATTACCTGTGTGTAAACAATTATTCATATAACCCTCATAACTCAGCTTGCTGGCCACGCACTTCGCAGTAGTTAATATAGTATGGTTGGATAAATCGAGAGCTTTCGAACGAATGGTCAACGAATTTTGTGGGATGAAAAACGACGAAGTATCATATCCCTAGCAACGACTCGGTTGTAAGCGGAAATCATCACAATTACTGGCGCTACTTTCATCTCACTTTATAGTCTGACTTTTCGGCGGGGGGCCCATCGCTAAAACATGATTCCATGTTACAATTTTTTTTGGGACTACTGAACTTGAAAATATTCGTTACTTCATGGTGGAGGTGATAAAGTGGAGTTGAATAATTTTAATCCAAGGTAAAAAGCGATAATACGTGCAACAACCAGAGGTTAAAATGGAAACCGATTGACTCAACTTATCGTATCCAAGTATTGAGAGTCAGTTTAATAATGTAAAAATACGGATCGCGAAGGTTGAAATCATCCTCAGACATCACTACTTTTCCCCTTCTCAATAATAATTTTTAATTTTTGAGGAAATTTTATGAGTGATGTCATACTGTTTGCTGGGTATCTTGTGAGTTATTGATATCTTTTTACTTTGCCTTACTTTTTATTAAGTAATAATTGATCCTACCTCTGTCCATAAAGGCCTGAACCCCACGATGGTCCATGAAGGTCTGATTCGCGAATTGCTGGGCTTCAACCAACTTGATTTTGCTTCTAAAGGTAGCGGAAGCATTTTCTTCACAATCAGATGATGATACATTTGTTTCGCCTATGAAATTTTAAGTTTAGACCATGCTGAATTGATTAGAGGTCTGTAAGAGGTCGGTTTCGTGTCTGTCTGTCTGTTTTCACAAATCTTTATTATAAGCTTAATGTCTACAGTCGCCATAACATTTTCCAATCAGTTTCCTATCAGTTTAATAAATCACAAAAACTGCTACTTCATTCAGTGTATCCGCATAAGTTATTTAAATCCATCAAGCATCATTTTATCATGGCCTACATCCTAGTCATTTGTTAAGAAAGCGTTAGTTGTAAATCCTTATAACAAGTAATCCCAACATCTACAGCCTTCATTCAATTTCGATTAAATTTCCAGGGAATGTGCGGGTAAGGCTTAGAGTGGTAAATTCACAGTAAATGTTAAAAAAAAGGTCGATAGGTAAGGAAAGAATATAGGTTCAGAGGCCCCTCAGCTGGTCAGTGCGCCTGTAGGTACCTCTTAATTGTTTCAAAGGAGTCCCAAAGGAGCTCCATCTAAATGACAATACCGTGAGTCGACTAGGAAAGAAATTAGCTTCAGATGTTACGAAGTTGATCTGAGTCCCTCCATACTTTTTAATTGTATTCCAGATCTCCAAAAAGGAGCTACGTTTCAGGTTTCAAGATCATAAGCCGATAAAAAAAAAAAAAAAAAAAAAAAAAAAAAAAAAAAAAAAAAAAAAAAAAACTAACTAGGCTCAGAGACCCTACAGCTGTTTAGTGTGCACTGATATTGAATTCTTGATATTACAAAGGAGGTCCATTTCAAATTGCTACTCCGAAGGTTGACACATTATGGCTGCGTAGATATAGGCACCTACAGAGGGAAAATTAATGCCATTAATTACAACATATACGATTTATTAGTCCCCCTGATCTCACTATAACGATATTCAAGTAAGTAGGTACCTACCAACTGTAAAAAAACATGAATATATAGATCATTGAAATGGTTTTATCAATCGTTAACAATCCATAGTGGAATATACTCAATCAAGATGAAGATAATGTAAAACTTCGAAATCGGTCATTTAGAAAACGGGAAAAATGATGCTGGAAGTAATTTACGTTAGCTCATGCGCATAATGGAGTGAATATTCGAAGAAAAAAAAATTTGTAGAGGACAATCTATGTACAGCCTAACCCGCATTTAATCATTACAGAGTTCTATTCATAGTTGATCCATCCGTATAACACACTATGGAGCCCACAGGAAACATGGGCACCCCTTCTTCCAGTATTCTCTACTGTTGATTACCACTCTGAAGGGAATCTCAAAAATCTGTTTTTCTATAACAAGATCAGTGACTGTCAGAGCCATCTCACAATCACAAAAAAGCACCTCCATAGCAGCAGCTGGGCAGGTGGGCATTGCGCCTGTAATACCCAAACACGCTTGTCTCTGAACTGTATTGAGAGTATTGTGGACAGTAGTTAGTTTAGTTTTGGGCCACCATACAAATACTGCATAAGTGACTAGGGGCCTAATTGTTGCCGTATACAGCCATGATATCATTTTTGGTTTAATCTCCCAGGTTTTGCAGAATAATTCTGTCCAGCCCATAGAATGCGTCTTGCCTTAATAACAATATTTTCTACGTGCGAGTTCCATGTCAAGCGATGATCCAAGGTGCTTAACTTTTTTCTTGGTGGATAGATTTTTTCCACCTATGTTTAGTAGGTTCAGCTTTCGCCTATTGGTAAATGGCACCAACACTGTTTTATCAGGGTTAACATGTTACCCCTCATGTGTAAACCATTTTTGGGTAATGTTTAGGGCTTTGTGCATTCTGTCGGATGTAGCGCACTAAAATTTACCCCTTACAGTAATGGCTAGATCGTCTGCATATCCTAGTCCATCAAATCCTTCCTCTTTAAGCTTAAGGAGCAGTGAGTCTACTACTAATAGCCATAGTAGGGAAGAGAGAATTCCTCTCTGAGGACATCCCTTTGAGGGAATGACCTGCAGGGTCTTTCTCCCTAGTTCAGAATAAACTGTCTACCTCTTCAGCATGAGCTTAATCCTTTTAATTATTTGAGGATCAATTTTCTTCTCCCTGGCTGATGATTCAATGGAGTCATAGGAGGTGTTATAAAAAGTACCCCCTATACTCAGAAAGCATCCAAGATCTAGTTTTTTCACCTCCGAGGACTTCTCTATCATGACAACCAGAATGGAAGTTATTGAAAAAACGTTGTCTATTTCCACGAAAAATAAAGCGTTACAATGTTCAATCGATTTCGACGGTTAGGCCATTATCAGTAACAAACAATAACTTTCTGATGATGTCCTAACCGTCGAAATCGATTTAACATTGTAGCTCTTCATTTTTCGTGGAAATAGACGTTTTTTCACTAACTTCCGTTTTGAAAAGGGTTTCCACAACTTCATCGCAAGTGATTTAGTTCGTTTTAGTTCGTATGACAACCAGTTCGTTAATGGCAGTCTCTGTGGATCTGCCCTACTGGTAAGCATGTTGGGAAGCCTGTAGAGGTCCTTTGGACAAATGTTCATTCTTGATGGTTCGATGAACAACTTTTTCCATAGTTTCGAGAAGGAAGGATGAGAGGCTGATAGGTTCCCCTTAGCTTGGGTCGATGAGTTTTTACAAGTTTTTGGGATAAAAACGACCACCACGCTTCCGGTATGTAAGCGAGTTGGTAGCTAGCCCTGAAGATCTTCAACAGGATGGCAGTGAGAACACCCATGACATGTTGTAGCATGCCCAGGTAAACACCGTCCATCCCTGGAGTTTTGAATGGCTTAAATGAGCTTATTGACCATTTAATCTTACCATGTGTCACTATTTTTCTTGAGGCACGTATTAACCAATTAGGACGATGACAGTAGGTTAATAGATTTCGTTCTAGGTTGTCATTAGGCAATACACGTGAGCCGAATAGTTCCTCTTGCCAGCTTTATGCATACTTCTGGGTTTTTCTCCAGAAATCAGCATCAATGAGCAGGGTCATCAAAGCAGACATGGCGCCACCTCTCTTGCGTGAGATGACCCTCCATGCTGCATCGTTGAAGCCCCTGTTCAGTTGTTCGGGGAAATTGAAGATCCACTCATTCGTTTCCTTCGAACATTTTGGAAGGAATTGCAGTTGCAACCCTTGGTTTTGGAAGATCCATGGCTTCAAAGACCTTCTGGTTTGCACCTTCCCAAGGTTTGCAAGAGGAGATGAAGCTCTGGAGTCCCAATGATGGTTCCTTGTCAATGCACCTTTTAGTTCGCCATCACCTCCTGTACTGCGTCCCTGAAAAGCCCGGTTTTGGGCCATCAAAATCCAGTTTGATGATAGCTTCAACGATACTGCCTTGAATTTCATTAATCTTATCTGAGGTAAAAAAAAAAAAAAAAAAAAGATATTTTTAATGAAAAACTCCCACTTTGATTCCCTGTGCCGCTTCACTGTATTTACGTTTTTTTATGGGCACTGGGTTTCCAGAGTAGGTCCTCCTTTTTTTATCCCTCCCTTTCTCAGGAAAACTATCCGATGAGTCGTCTTCCTCTCCTTAGGGGGCTGCAGCGCCTGCCGTATAGTAGATTTCTTTTCTACTCCTTTACAGAGTAGAAAGGTGTAGAAGCGCCTCTCCACAGAATTGGCAGAAGAAATCGCAGATAGAAGCTCGTGGCTCAGGAACTTTACCTTGTTTCCGTCAGCATCAGGTGTCTGGCCATACTTCACCGAGCTTTGTATTGTAAAAAGTTTCAGGATCCACGATTGCAGACACCGAGCTTCCGAGTGTGACAAGGCCAGAGACCCCGCAATGTGGGGCCTCTAAGTTGAGTGGGGTTTTTCCTCCTGTAGTGGAAACAGGTCAGGATCCCCCAGTGGCAAGATACCCGGAGGACCTTTACAGACTTCCCCTCTAGCAACATCCATCTCCTCAGCCTGGACAACCGGAGAGGGACTCCTGAGGAGGTCCTCCTCTAGCCGATCCACAGTGCCCTTTGTGACTGGAGGGGACTTATTTAATACTACATGGGCTGGCCAGGCCTTTAATACCTTTCTATTGATGGACAACAAAATGAATATGTATTAAAATAAATCCAGTGATTAATTTCTATTTCTAACTTATTAATAATTACTCCAAAATAATATTTAAATGTATCTAAATAAAGTAGAGACAATAGGAAAGTAAATCACGACAATCATCAGATTGTCACAACTTTTGCGCATGCACAGGAGCTGTATACGGGGTTTAATAATATTAGAGACCAATGATCTAAGCAGAATGGCTATCTAACACAGAATTAATAAACCTTTGTGTATAAAAGTGGATGAGAAGAAAGAAAAAATGTACTGCCTCCGCCGGGATACGAACCATCGCCGTAGCCCCGCCACCCCCGGTTCTAATGTCTAGACCACTGTAGCGCATCATTTCTTTATGTTCTCGAATCTGGAAATCCGGGTTTTATCGAAGTTCTAGCCCTTATAGAAAACAAACGGCTCAACCTACAGCGTTGCAGACATTTTTAATCGATTCTTTGGGTTTATATTATTATCATTGACAAGCAAAAAATCATCACTGTTACCTTGAAAGTTTTCGAGATCTCGATTTTTGAAATGTTAGCCCTTTAATTACTACCCTTATTGGTTGATCAAAACTGATGCCGATGTAACTGGCACATCCCATGCCAATGTATGACTTTCGAGCTAAATTTCATGAACCAGCAGTTTTGAGAAAAGCTCTGGACGGTGTACGGTGTACAGACGGATTTTTTCTTTCGATTTTTGGGTTCTACGCATCTTGAAGCGTAAACCAACAAATTTTGAGGGGGTTAAAAATTTTGTTTCTTAGTCGATTACAAAGGTTCATGAACATTCATAATAATGAACCAAAATAATTGTTACGTCAGAATGGTGAACAAATTCCGGCACCTCTCTTTTCAAAGCCTTGTTGTTAAACGACCCCATACATGAAGTATCAGTGCTGCATCTTTATTTTTACAGAAGCATTATACTACTCTTTACGTATTTTTCAAAATACGAACATTTTAATATTTTTAAATTGACCACAGATAAGAAATGATATTGGCGCAGCAAGTTCATTCGGAGTTGGACAGTTGGAATTCTTGAGGATATCAATTGGCGTAAGCGCAGCCAAAGCGCGGACTTCTGAGTCGGTCAGCAAGGTGATCAATTCACAACTTCGAAGAAGGTGGCGTGAGATCAAGTCCCATAGGTTTAAAAGGTAAACTATTCATTTGAATTATTACTTCCTTCTTTCATAATAACATAATTCTTCATAAATGAAAAATTAACGTATGTCTTGGGGTGATATAATAAATTAATTTGAAACTTACTGTTGGATGCATTAATTGGAAAATCATTAGCAGCCTTGCCCTACCGCAAACCATACGTTATGAATACAGCTCCACTATTGAATCCGCTTTCCAAGTCGACTCGGTGGGAAACAGTTATTTTACTGGTAGTGTTTGGTGAATAGGTATATCTATGCATGAATATAAACATCTAGATACGAGTACATAACTATTGCTTGCATAACTTATGTGAACATAACAACAATCTAATGTCCTCGTTTACCGAAACCGAACTTATTAATTTTTTGTCAACCCCAACGATATTGATGTTTCAGGGATGATGTCAATGTGGCTACTTCTCTCAACCAAGTAGGGGGCCCAGGAGCGAAATCCGTAATGGGATCTACAGGAATCAGCGCCGGTCCGGTTGCAACTTCCATAAGTTTGGGCTCCATATTCCTAGCTGCTCGCAACTCTATCACTGCCGTTAACGCCGGCTCATTGGCAGCTCATGCTGGCAGTACAGATAATTCTAACTCTTTTTCAAACTCAAATATACAGAGTGGTGCAAATCTGAAAACCAGAAACAAGAATATAGACGAGACAGAAGATGAGGAGATCACTGAAGAGGAAGAACTGAATGGAGAACCTGACAAAAAGAACGTGGGTGGTAACGATGGAGGATTCGAAAACGATGAAGAAGACGAAGAATCAGAAGAAAACGATGACTCTGAAGATGAGGATACTAAATGACTACTTGTAAGTTACTGTGAACAACTTCCTAATTTAATTATCGTTTTTCTATGTTTGACGTTCGTACATCAGAACTTTAAAAAAATTGTTCATCTCTGTATTGATCAATCTTTGTAAATGTGTGCGTGTGCTGGAGGAGGGGGGGTGATTCTTAAAACGCCTACATGCTAAAATGGGTGGGCCGGTTTGAATGCGGTTTATTGCACAATGATCAGCAAGTTCTTGAGCGGCTTTTCGCGGTATTCAAGTACCTACTCCAAACCTCCCGTGACACCATAAACCATGAAAAACCCTGCAACGTCCTGCGAGTAAGCAATACCTTAATTTGGCTACTGCTTACTCTCTCTCCGTTTTCGCACTGCTTCACAACTGTGATTAACGAAGTTGCTCCACAAAGCACATGAGAAGCAGAAAAAAAAAAAAAACGGCTAAACGAGAATTCGTAGGTTAAGAAGAAATAAATATATTAATGACCCCTGACTAACTAACTAACGATCTGGACAACGGCACGATGATAGTTGCTGCGAAATTCGACCCCAAAAGTACCGGAAAAGTACATAGCACTGTGAGCTATTCATCTCCTGTTCACCCTATAGGAGATTCTTAGTTCACATTCACATTTCGTTAAGGACGATCGTTGAGAACATCACCGATCTGATTGAGATCTCTGCGGTTTCTCTGAATAATCGACGTTATTGTTGCCAAGTTCATAAGAGCGAGGACGGTCAACTTTCTTTTTAACAGCTGCAGGCAACATTTTTTGGGGAACAGACTAGTTTTCCACCAACAAGTGTTACCATTCGATTCAGCGTGAAAAATTCCGTAGAAACCGGCCTAAAACTCATATTTTCATAGAGGCTTATTTTCACTAAAACCCTTTATTTCGTAAAAAAATAACATGTTTTTCAACATACGAACATACTTTTCTCATCCAATTAGCAAAGTAAAAGTAAAATTGACTATACCGTTCAAAATCTGACAGGTTGAGAAAGTTTTTTCCGAAAAGAGCACGCCGAAAAACTTCTAAATCGGCGACAGAAAAACGGAAAGAAAAACGTCGATTTTAAATATTTTTTCTAATGTTGTACATTGGCCTTTGTTTCACCAATTAGAACTGATTAAAACAGCTTTAATTTATATCTGGATTATGGAAAAGTTATGGGTCTTTCAAAAGGTGTTCTTAGTTTTGAGTTTACAGTGATTCTAGGGGGAGTTTTGGCTGTTTTGAAATAAGGTACAAAGCACGAAAAAAATCTTAAAAATTGAATAACATGAAAAAAAAGCGTTTAAAAAGAAATCTTTATGAGTTACTTTCGATCAGAAATTATCTCTAAAATTCTTGTAGAGGATATCTCTCCGCATCGAATGAGACCAACCGCGGGTTTTTCGGTCTGAAAATAACAAGAGGTGCGACGTGCTTTGTCAAACATTACAAAATCACGAGCATCCTGTGTGCATATTCTGGGAATCAATGCACGCTATGTAAGCTCAGATCAACCAAGTATATATTTATCTGGCTGTTATGTAGGCTGCTAAAGTCGATTGAATGGACATGATAACAATAGCGAGCTCTGTGTTTTCTGAGGTTTGCTTACATTGGTATGAGGTGGCTACTCTCGGGTTATAGACTCAAAATAGCCATTTTTGATCTTTGCATCTGCCGTCTTTATGCCACCTGTTGCCCTTGTTGCTCTTGTCAATTAATTCTTGATCGAGAGGGACCTTGGGAGGGAGTTGGTCGTGGGAGGCTGGTAAACCTCATTTGCGACAGAACGCCTTACCGATTCATATCGTGTCCTTTTGTCGCTTTTGAAGTTAATGTATTGTTTTTGAGGATGCCGAAACTTCATAAAAACTGCGTGAACAGCTCAAATATATTTTGTTTTATCTGCGGAGAATACGGGCTTGACAAGACAAGAGCGTCAGGTGGTATGAAGAAGGCAGATACAAAGATCCAAAATAGCTATTTTGAGCCTACAGGCGGAGAGTGGCTACCTTCCACCTGGTTTCGTCGAAAGCTAACGACGCTCTACGGCGAAATGTTCTCGATTTCGTAAGTTATATTTATTTGTTTCCTATATATTCCGACCATCTGCAACACCTCAAAAAAAAAAAAAATAAATAAATAAATATATATATATATATATATATATATATATATATATATATATAGGTATATATATATATATATATATATATATATATTTTTTTTTTTTTCACAAAATAAAATAACTAAATAAAAACCATGGAAAAAACAAATATATATATATATATATATATATATATATATATATATATATATATATATATATATATATATATATATATATATATATATTAATTGCTATGCAATTCTTAGGCCGACCCCCAATAATTTTTTTTGTAATGTCCGTAACGAAATTAACGATGATTTTCACGTACAACCGAGTAGTTGAGTAGTTGCTATAGATTGTGTCACAATTTCAGTGTTTTTCACGTACAACCCAGCCGTTGTTAGGGGAATGAAACTTCCGCAGTTTTCATCGCACAAAAATCGTTCGCCACTCGTTGAAAAGCGCTTGATTTATGTGATCAATGTTCACATTTCAAGCTACCAATTTCCCTCTCCTTACGTACCTGGCTACATTCCAAAACTAAGTTGATTCAGGCTAAGAATTGCATAGCAAATTATCCTCGTTTTCTACGCAGTAGAAAAGAGAAAAGATCTGGCGAGGCGCGAAGCGCCGAGTATAGATTAGGGGGGTCCAGGGGGGCGAAGCCCCCTGGCGAGGCGCGAAGCGCCGAGTATATATATATATATATTTGTTTGTTATATATATTTGTTTAATTATTAATTTATTCATATAATTAAATATGCAATGCCAAAGTATTGTACTGAGTTTTTTCTTAATATTATCTGTATGCTTGACATAATATGTAGACAAACATAATAAGCTATTACAATGGCTCCAATAATTTTAAAATAACATTATTCCAAAATGTTCTTGATTGAAATCCGGTTTGAGGCAATCTGAAACGAACCTTAAAGTTGAACGCTTTTTCATATGAGGAGCTCTTTGACAAAAGTTGATAACTCCACTCTCGAAAATTTCTCAGGAGAGCCAAAAAACCGCTGCAGCTGTTCCCCTTTGAATTGAAAAAATTAAAAAATCCCCATTTGCAAGGTTTTATACTTATAAATTAATGTACCTACTCAGAAATGGTTATTTTTTTCTTTCAAGGTAGCTTTCAACAATTCGGTGTTGGAGATATGCAGTTTTGTGAAAAAACCATGGAGATATTAAGTTTTGTAAAATGAAAAACAAATTTGAAACACGATTCATAAACGAGAGCATTGAAAATGCGTTTTATTGATATTAATTAATAAAAAATCAAATGAACAAAATTAAATGTGTATACATTGCGGCTCTTCTTCTAAGCAATCACACTCTTCGTCTTCTTCAGTGCTTGGGTCAGCAGCATTTTCGAGGACATTGGCGTACCAAGTAAGGTTTGGTTGGTCTCGCCAGTCTGTTCCAAAATGAGTTTTCAAAAGGTGAATGACGTCTCTCTTTTTTTCCTCAGTTAGGGCAAGGGACGTATGGATCTCTGGAAGGTTCTCAAGGGAGTCGTGCGGCCTTTCTTGACAATGCTCCTGAAATTTTCTGTCATCGAATCGAACCGGTAGTTCGCGCAGCACAGAACTTTGGTGGAAACTGTACCATCCCTCGACCTAATTTTCTTAATGCAAAGACGTTTCGTTTGACTTATTCCTTTTATTTTCTGGTAGATCTGCTCGAGATGTTTTATATCGTAAACCACCCAGTCTTCTCCAAGCTTTTTAACTGAACCAAATTCCTCGTAAATAGCGTCATACTCATTGTTGTTTGTGATGACATTGATATTTTTCAAGCGTTTCTCAACACGGCCAAAGGCTCGATCCGCTGGTAAAAAAGAATGACCTCGAGTTGGGAAAGTTACTTGAATTTTCTGAATATTCTCGGGTGACTCATTCTTCAGCCAATGGCACAAAACGTGCACTATATGAGCATTCCGATTTTGGCCGGCACAACCATCGCAAAACATAGATATTGTCGAAAAGGAAGAAAGATCTTGACTCCTCAAATGGTGGATGAGTGCTGAACCTATTTCATTGGCTCCTCTTTTCCCCATTGTTTCGTTCCACGTGTAAAAAGTTGGTGCCCTTGAGTCCACGGGCACACAGCAAAATGAGTAAAATGAAATTTGACGACGATAAAACGCATCGCCGATTGGAGTTTTTGGGAGGGGGTGGACTTGCTGTAGATCAAACACAAAACTGTAGGTGTCAGTAATGCCTGCAGTTTCTTTCATGATTTTGTAAAAGGCGTCCGCTCTCAATTTGTGGAGACGAAGCTCAGTCATGAGAGTCACCCTTTCAGGTGAACCTTCGGGATTTTGAGCAATTTGGGTTCTTAGGCGAGTGCAGGAGGCGCATGCATCTGTAGCCGGGGATGAAAATCCTATATTAAAGTCGTTAATGAAAATGTTGTGGAAGCAAGAGTAGCTCACGTGCAAACTGGAAGTGGCTTGTGCTTTAAAAAGTTTGTGTAGCTTGCTCACACTCAATTCGGCAGCTACGTAAACCCTCTTACTTTTGGATCTCCCGTAATGAGATTCAACACAATTGAGTTTACCCAAAAAATTACGAACTGCTTCTTTCTTGGCTTCAAACATGGCAGCTCTTCGAAAGCCTCCCCTTTTTTCTTTGGGCACTTGGCCCTCACTGACTATTTTTCCTATGCGCAGCAGACGAGAATTGGGTACGTCCATAGCAAATGCAAAGAACTTTTTGCACACGGGCAGCATGCATTTCCCTTTTTTCCCCCCTTTCTTGACAGACAGAAAAAATTTCAGAGATACCTTTCTGGTACGAACAGAAGACTTTGGTCGCCTTCTTTTTGGCTCAAATCCCGAAATATATCTCATTAAAACAGTGTCCTGCTTCTCCTTACCTTCTGCCAAGTACACTGGTTTACGATTGGCGCGTATGTCTTCGAAGGATACACGGGAACAACGAAAGTTTCTGGAATCGTGAGCACAGGGTCTCGGTTTCTGCTTCAATATCACTAAATGAGGATCGCAATCACCGTACTTCACTATTTTTGAACGCGCACGCTCCATTGCCTTCAAGGATTTGCGTTTCCTTGAACCCTCTGACAAGTTTGCAACAGTATCCATAACTACTGACACGAATATTGTTATATAATTGTTATAATAACTATTGAATAAGACGTTATCAGCAAATTGAGATTACTCCAAAAATGGCTGACATGACGAAAAATGTGATGCACACTTTCCTGGGGCGACGCGGAGCAAAGCAAGCGCCATCTCTGGGTAGCTTCACAAGTCACCAATAATGGTGTGCCAATGAGCAGAGGCAACATCTAGCGGGGATTCGAGCAACTAATTTAAAACAATAAAAAACGCATTGTTCGCATTATCCTGTTGGAGTTATTCAGTTTTGGAAAATTGAAAAACGTCATTCTGCTATTTAAGGAGTGGAGTTATTGAGTTTTGAGAAAAAAAAGAAGTTTTGAGAAAAAGGAATTTAGGGATGGATTTATCAACTTTTGTAAAAGAAACGAGATTTTGAAGCCCCATTTGAAGGGGATATAGATAGGTTTGACTAATGAAACTGCTACATGATGTGTAAGAAACCCCAAGCAATGGAAAAACGTAAAAAACGGCATTTCGGCGAGGGGGTGGAGTTATTAACTTTTGTCAAAGAGCTCCTCATATGTATATACACAAATCAAAAAAAGTTTTGCATCACCCTGATTCATTCTGAAATATGCACAGGAAACATTTGGGGCGTGGATTTCTGAAAAGTCTATCTAATCACTAAATAAAAACCATGGAAAAAAACTTTTTTTTTGGATAATTTTCTTTATTCACAAAAATTTTTTCTTAAAAAAAGGCAAAAACTGAAAAATTCACTTTTCTAAAAGTTGTAAAAAAAAATTAAAAAATCACTTTTCAGTAGTCTGTATTAGACCCCCTGGCCCTAAGTAAGGCTTGTACACGATTGGGCATGCGTACAATCAAGCGATTGATAGCATTTTGATCCAGGTTCCTCCACTCTTCAACAGCAGCTGCCCGTAACTCCTGTACAGTGGTGGGAACGTTCGGTCCGCTTTGTACTGCCCTATGGAGCATATCCCAAGCGTGCTCGATCGGGTTCATGTCGGGAGAGAAGGGTGGCCACTCCATCCTTTCGATGCTTGCCTCGTGTAGGTACTCTTCCACAATCCTTGCTCGGTGAGGGCGAGCATTGTCATCAACAAGAATGAAATCTCCATCGTGATTGTAGGCTATGGGTGTCACTACCGGCTGTAGAATGTCTCTCAAGTACACCTGAGCATTCATGGTACCCTCTATGGGCTAAGTTCAGTACAGAAGTTGTGCTTAATCCCTGTCCAAAATATCAATGAGCCACCGTGTTGTTGAACTCGGATAGAAGGGTATTGCAAACGACTAGGCCTTCCTGGAACTCTCCATACCCACTCGTCCACTGTCTGGCACTAGAGCAAGGCGTGTTTCATCGCAGAAGAGACAATTTCTCCACTCGGTCAAGTACCCATTTTCGTGATTTTTTGCCCATTGTAGGCGCTGTCGCTTACGTTGATTATTCAATGGTGGGCACCGAAGGGGCATTCTAGACCTAAGATTAGCGTCATGAAGACGTTTACGGACAGTTTGATCGCTTACTCTAGTTCCTGTACTCAGCTGAAGCTGTCGGCGAACATCCCCTGCTGTAGAATTCGGACTTCGCTTGGCACCAAGGACGAGAAAATGGTCTTCATTGGGTGAGTTTTTCGGGGTCTTTTACTCCGAGGTCTATCATCAACAGAACCAGTAGCCCGAAATCTTTGCCAACATCTCACTACATCACTTTGCCCGATATTCAATCGTTGAGCGATTTGGCGTGAGGACATCCCTTCTTCGCTCAACGCGACAATCCGGTAACGCTTCCCCGGCGACAAAACGTTTCGATTCATCATAAAGGTGCACGTGGAGAGATTTACTGTGCGAACTCCCTGTACGAACTCCCAGTAATGACGATGAGCCCATTTCAACAGCTTATCTCGTTTTTCAGGATTCACGTTTGATCATGTTCCGGTGTATCAATCTGAAGTTCTTCAACTTTTTCCTTATGGCCTGACACTCATTAAAAAGGTCAAAAGGCCCTGTCAGCAATAACAAACCTGTTGGACGATATTCCAAGTGTTTTTTTTTTTTTTTACAATTTTTAGAAAAGTGAGTTTTTCAGTTTTTTGATCCGTTTTCTAAGGGAAAAAAAATATTTAATGGAGAAAATGATCAAACTACAGGTTTTTTCTATTTCCGCTGAAGGTGTAAGTACAGACTACTTAAGTGATTTTTTATTTTTTATTTTGCAATTTTTAGAAAAGTGAATTTTTCAGTTTTTCGCCTTTTTTAAAGAACAATTTTTTGTAAATAAAGAAAATTATCCAAAAAAAGTTTTTTCCATGGTTTCTGTTTAGTGATTAGATAATACACTTTTCAGAAATCCAAGCCCCAAATTTTTCCTGTGCATATTTCAGAATGAATTAGGGTGATGCAAAATTTTTTTGATGTATATATATATGTATATATATATATATATATATATATATATATATATATATATATATATTAATTTGGGGTATTAAGTACAGATGGTTGGAAAATATAGGAAATTTTCATTGATGTTGATTACGGACAAATCATTACAGCTGGAAGAGCAGGTTTACTGGAGGGTGTCTTGAAACCAACATGTTCCAGACAGGTCCCTTCTTTGCTCAGAAGTACGCTTGCGAACTCTATTCTCGTAAACCGAACTTGCATTGCGTAAGTGAACTAGGAAGGTACCTACGCTGTCAATTATTTAGGGATGGACAGGGGGAACAGGGAATAAATAAAGGCAAACTATACTCTACACAAGGAGAACCGACTTCCAAGCTGTAGTTTGAATTTATAGTTGAATTGTTTGAATTTATTTGGAATACTCTATCCAAATACGTAGGTATATCAGCTCGTAATAATCATAGATGGAGGATTTATATCTGAAGCTATACTCAGGTCAACCTGCCGATAACATAATGGCAGGTTTTCATTTTCTGAAAACATTCTGCCATTCATGAAATGCTTGGGTAAGGAAGGGACATGGTTGTTTTTTGTTTCAACATAATGTACAGTCCACCAGCTCTTGCTGCTGAAAATGCTGTAAAAGATTCGTCCAATACCAACATAGGAGAATTTTATGAAATAACTGAATATATATATATATATATATATATATATATATATATATATATATATATATATATATATATATATATATATAATAGAAAATGCTTTAGTGAGGAAGAATGACAGTATGCTGTAAATATCCACATATAAGTGTATGCTATAACTACATACTTAGAAACAACAACCTACAAAACTCTGGACTGATCTTGCTTGTTGTTTGATCTATGAGTTTGATCACATGTTAACTTCCATTTTTACCAGTCTAATCTAATTTTTACCTCATTTGTTTACATTTAATGTTCTTTATAAGTACATATTTATTGTTTAGTTATTATTTTATATGATTTTAATTTTCGAGAAGAAAAATGAAAGTTTCATTTATAACGGATCAACAAAATTGTGGCTTACATGTATTTGGGTGACTAATATTACGATTACCTACCTATTATTGTTCCTGGAAAACACAATCTAGTTGAATTAAGAAATAAAAACCGATAATTTGGATTGATAACTTTGAAGAAAACGTGAATATATTGTTTATAAACACACATGCAGTGTCACAAAAGTAACACCCCCTTAACTTTTTCCCAACATTTATTGAGATACCTAAGTGAAACTTGGAGAGCGTTTCCGAGGTGCATTAAGTTTAGGGGAAAAAAATTGCCTCGTTATTATAAAACAAAAAAAAGAAATAAATAAATAATTAAGTAAGTAAGTAAATAAAAAAGTAAATTAAGTAAATAATTTTAAATTTCTCCCTTGATGGGAAAAACAAAAGATCATGGATATGTCTAGTACCTACTGCTTACCAGTTGGTACCTACTACTCAATTGTATACCAACCATGTAGTGCCTTCTTTTCACAAGATTATTCCATTATGGTTACAAAACAATATTAGTTTTTAACTTAGAGTAATAAATCAGCATTCCTTGACAATACATTGGCTTAGAGGTCATGAAATGTCGTGGTAAAATGAGAGCATTCCAAAAAGTGGCGAACGATTTTCCTACTATGAAAACTATGGGAGTTACTCTTCCCTAGTAACGCCTTGGTTGTACGTGATAGAAAATGTGCCGGTCGGGAAAAAAGTGTCGGTCGGGAAAAAAAGTGTCGGTCGGGAAAAAAAAGTGTCGCGAAAAATTCCTTGACCCCCAGCCAAAAGACATATCCATGTCAAAAAAGCGCTTCAGTACTGAATACGGTATGGTTTATCAACTCTACTCTGAGAACGAAATAAGATATCGCAGTCCCAGCCCAATCATCGTGTTCAACACCAATAAAATCTTTAAAATTAGGTAACAGTCGGTAAAAACGGAGATGAAAAATTTGCCAAGCCTCCCTCCCCCTTCCCTCACCATCACCCCTTGGGTTTACCAAAAACTTTTGGATTTTTGTTCCGATTTTTTAAAACTATCTTTGCGTGGGACCCCCCCCCCCCCCTCCGTCAAGGTTTACTTGGTTATCTCAAAAATTGGATGGAGAGGGGGGTAGAGGGGAAGGGGAGTTACTTTTGGGACACTATATATATATATACATATTAAATTCATCAATACACCGAGAAGGAAATAAATTGAAAATGACCTATGTCAACTCACACTCGCACCACACTTCTCATCGTTTAATTCTAAGAGTTTTTGGCATCTCTCGGCTAAAAAAGAACCGTTTCTAATGTACCTTTTTTAATTTAAAGTTTATTAGATTTGCAACAACTTTTA
Source organism: Adelphocoris suturalis (assembly GCA_030762985.1). Taxonomy (NCBI): domain Eukaryota; kingdom Metazoa; phylum Arthropoda; class Insecta; order Hemiptera; family Miridae; genus Adelphocoris; species Adelphocoris suturalis. The sequence goes on along the minus strand of CM061040.1, from coordinate 42,664,279 downwards.
TTCATTGTCATGTTTTCCTATCTAGCCCCGATTTCTCGTAGTCTACTAAAACAAAAATCTTGAAAATGTTGAATCACCTTTTTTTACTTTTTTTATAGTGAAATATTAATTTTTCGGCTCTTGTCATCGGGACCAAAAATGTTGGCCATATAAGTAACTACGATATGAAAAGAAGTTTTTTGAAATCGGACCGACCGTTTGCAAGATTCGACAAATGAAAGAATAGTAGCTGGCGGCCATTTTGAATGGCCGCCATTTTTAAAAGCTACCGTTCTGAGATGGCCATAATGGTTTTTCATGCTCTACATCAGCCATACTCAACCTGCGGCCCGCGGGCCGCAAGCGGCCCACCAAGCTTTTCTGTGTGGCCCTCATAAGCTAGGGTCACTTTTTGTCCGATAGAATGAAATTTACCTACCTATACCCGTTTCCTCCTCTATTTAGTCATTTTATAATTCTTCTGTTTTCGGTTCTGTTTCACTCCTATTTTAACTTACCGAACTGACTCAATTCATTTTTGACGAAATAAATACCAAAGATAACCCACGTTAAAAGCGGAGACACTGATCTGTCTCACATAGTTAAAAGCCGGTCACAATATCAAAAATCATATTAATTTTGTATTACTATGATTTTTGTAATATTGATTTTGTAAATATACTTCTTTTTTTTTAAATGTATTTTACAGACCTATTGTACCTCGACTAAGGTATTCGTATTACAAAGATTTGTAATACCTGCTTTGTGAACTGTGGCCCGCTTCAACTACGGAACACACAGATGTGGCCCGTGAGACAAAAAGGTTGAGTAAGGCTGCTCTACATAGTCACAGGAATATGTGACGCGAGTTTCGTCTGGCCCGCAAAATTATACCAAAAAGTCGTCAAGCACTTGGACTATTAGAACGAAATTTTTCGCCATAAAATTGGTAATCAACTATTTCTTTTCACTCAAAGTCCTCAATTTTGTAACAGAGTTACCTCCTGAGAGGTCCATCAAGCTCCCGTCAGAGCACTAGAGATAGCGCCGTCGGCGTTCCGTTGATGAAACAATGGGCGCCTTGGTCTGTTCTCGATCTTATTGACAGCTGAGTTAGGCGTTGGATGGAATTCCAGGCGACTGGAAAACTAACCTACCCCGAACATGGCTCATTAAAAGCTATTAGTAGGGGTGGTATCTCTCTGACGGGATACTGTTTACCTCCTCTACCTGATTTATGAGGATTTAGGCCCCCATTGCACCTCTGGGGGGGGGGGGGGGGGCCCCTAAATTCCTTTTATTGTAGCAGAGCGTGGTTTGGTTTATGCACGGCTGACGCCTAGTAGTCCAATCCACTATTTTTTGGGGCGTTAATGATTCAGAAGAAACATGGCCCGGGGTTCCAGAAGGAATTCCCATTATCACCCTTTGGTACATTAATAATTTCATTGGTCTTTGACTTATAATTTCTCTTTTTTATTCCCCATTTATATTTTATATTTTTTAACCTTCATGCCACCTGAGTATTGCTATATGTCAATACCAGGTTAGTGCACTTTTTTTTCGCCACCTGAGTATTGCTATGATGTCAATTACCAGGTTAGTGCGCAATTTAAGTCCCCTAAGTTGGGCAAATTAATTTTATATTATTTAAATTTCATGCCACCTGAGTATTGCTATATGTCAATTACCAGGTTAGTGCACAATTAAAGTCCCCAATGTTGGGCAAATTAATTTCTATATATATATATATTGATTTCCTAAGGTATAAGTCTCCATCGTTGAGCATCCGTTTTGTCCCGATTGTTCAATGAAGATACTTCTTATGAAGATTCATTGACAATCCAGTTTTAATTTCTATTCCCCCATCCTCAAAACGCCAATGCAGCTATTTATGATTGAATGAGCATCAGTTCTCAGCTATTAACTATTCCACCCAGTTAACATACTTGATCTTCAATCAAGTATGTCTTTAAGGGGAGGAGTGTAACAGAGTTACCTCCTGAGAGGTCCATCAAGCTCCCGTCAGAGCACCAGAGATAGCGCCGTCGGCGTTCCGTTGATGAAACAATGGGCGCCTTGGTCTGTTCTCGATCTTATTGACAGCTGAGTTAGGCGTTGGATGGAATTCCAGGCGACTGGAAAACTAACCTTCCCCGAACATGGCTCATTAAAAGCTATTAGTAGGGGTGGTATCTCTCTGACGGGATACTCGTTACCTCCTCTACCTTTTTATGAGGATTTAGGCCCCCATGGCACCTCTGGGGGGGGGGGGGGGGGGCACCTAAATTCCTTATAAAGTTCAAAACAATGTAACAAAATACTTAGTACGATTATTTACCAAAATTCGCTTCTTTTTACATTAACTAACTTGTAAAATACTGCAGATAAAAAATGAATAAATAAATAAAATTAAAATTACAGAGGGCTTGCTTCTTACAACATAAACGGACGAAATGATGAGAATTTAAAAAAAAAAAAAAAAAAAAAATAGAGACGGACGGGAGACGAATATTCGAAGAACGGAGAAACAGAATAGTGCTTAGTGTCCTTTTGACTTCTTGATTTGTTTACAAACCTGTGTAACGAAACCGGCTACGCGCAAACAATGCATACCAATGCACTATATAGTGCAACTGTGTGAAGCCTACAGGTGTAAAAATCATACCACGTTTCAATTCAAGGGTAAAAAGTAAGAGTACAGGAGTAAAAAAAAGAACCTTAGCATAAGAAGATTAGTTTGTAGCTAAAACGAAAATGTTCACAGCCATCACAATTTATGCGGACTGGACTTTTTATTCTACAGCTGTTTTTATTATTATCGGAACCTAAATTATCGCGAGGTATCAAGATAAAAGGAGCTCTAAGATAACACAACTTCACCGTTCGGCGCTGGGGAGGACCGTTTTCAAGTTAATAACCCTGACTTTTTAGCTTTTGTATTGCCCAGTAAAACCTGAGGGCTTAATGGTAAACCACAGCGAGTAAAGAAAATGAGAAGGGCGAACACCAACGAGAGACGATAGCAAGTGAGGGGAGGAGGAGGGGAATTAGGGCAATTCCTAACCGAGCCTTTAATTTCGGGATTTCCTTGCGGAATTTTGGAGGGTTTCATCCTCAAAATGAGATCGACGGTATTGCTCCTCTCTTCAGCTCACCGCCCCAGGCAGTGAAGTGAAGCCCTCAGGAACGCCTGAAACCACCGGCATAGCCCAATGTGTTTAGGATAGGGCAATTTCTAGATGCTCAGTATATAGGTACATTGATCCTTGTTTTACATGCAGAAAATTTTAATTCCAGAGATGTCCCCCTTATCGATCCCTGTATCTCAGAGAGTGAGACGGTACAGTTGGTTTTTTTTCATTTCCTACACACATGGCTTTTGACTTTTCCTAACTCTGTACGCGGTATAAAAACGTGCATGGGCCCACTTCATAGAATGGCTAAGTCTAGCTCAAGAACACACCACGTTTACAGTTTGATGTGTAGCATAGGTTTCTCACCTACTGTTTTAGAACAGGTAAAATTAGTTTGAGACAAAAAAAAAAAAAAAAAAAAAAAAAAAAAAAAAAAAAAAAAGTCTCCCAAGTTGAGTATTGCACATAGCTTCCTCGTTTACCTATCATGAATGTATAAATCAAATGCATAGATCATTGAAGAGTTTTAAATAATCTTGAAAAATTCCATAGCGGAAAAGAGTATATCAAGAAGTTGTGTGAAATGTCATAATTGGTCAATTAAGAAAGGAAAAAATGATTCTCAATGTAATTTACGTTTGTGCAAGCGCAGAATGAACTGATGAGTTGAAAACAATTAAATAGGTACGGGACCATCTACAACCCAAACCGTGCATTCACTGATAATTTCATCAAAATCGGATGAAAACTGTGGAAATTAAGGTCATTACATGTATTTCACATTGCCTTATGCCTAGTTATTAATGATACAATCAAGTTGAAATTGGTATGAGGTAATCAAGTCATCTTCTTCCAACTTTCATCCAAATTTAAGCGAAATCGAGTGTGAAAAAATGGAGCTTAATGGAATTCACGTTTGCGCATGCGCAGAATGAAGTATTGATTTGGCAGCAATGAAACAAATAGGGGACCATCTACAACCTAAACCGCGCATTCTCTGACAATTTCATCGAAATCGGATGAAAACAGTGGAAATTAAGGTCATTAAAAGGATTTCGCATAGGCGCATGCGCAGTAGCTATGAATGATACAATCAAGTTGAAATTGATAAGAGGTGATCAAATTGTCATCCCCCCAACTATCATCCACCTTGAGCGAGATCTAGGGCGTGAAAAATGGAGCATGATGGAATTTACGTTTCCGAATGCGCAGATTGAAGTATTGATTTGGCTACAATGAAACTGACAGGGGAACGTCTACCCCCTAACTTGCACATTACCTGAAAATTCCATCCAGATCGGATGAAAACTGTGGAAAATAAGCTTGTTACAAGGACTTCACACCGGCGCATGCACTGTAGCTATTATTGATACAATCATGTTGAAATTGATATAAGATGGTCAAATTATCATCCCCCAACTACCATCCAAATTTGAGCTAGATCGGAGGGCTACTGCGTGAGAAAATGATGCTTGGTAGAATTTGCGGACACTCGACAGACCCACACACACACACACACACACACACACACACACACACACACACACACACACACACACACACACACACACACACACACACAGACACACACACACACACACACACACACACACACACACACACACACACACACACACACAGACAGACAGACAGACACGGAACCAAAGTTGTTCAGAATGGTCTAAAACGTAAAATGCGAGTGGACATTTTGATTTTGGAGACCAAAATTTTTTTCCTCCCGAAAGTGAAAACAATACTTCCACTACCTTCGGGTATACTCGGAAGCAAAATAATGATGCATTAGACATTTATACATTTATGAACTAAATATTCCACCATTGGTAGTAAGATATACATCTATATTACACAAAAGTTTATTGTTTCTGTATTAGACAGCCCTGATACGCTGATCGCTGGTCCATAGAACGTTACTTACCTATCAAACTGAGTTTGAGAGAAAGAAAACAAGAACAAACTTGAAAAATTAAATTCAATCATAGTAAAAAAAAAACCTTGAAAGTGACTACTTGGAGATTTTAAGAACTTTTGTAGCAGCCGGGAGACGAACTCCAACCACCCGCGCAACGGTCTTCCACTCTACCACTCATCAAAGATGCCGTGTTCGACAAAATAGCACTATCTGAGGTATATACGTACAGGCTGTATTCGATTTATCCCCTCAACCCAAGAATAAATACATAAGAGAAGTAATGAAAAATATTGTAGAAAATCAATGAAATTTAAGTAGGTACCTACCTAAATTTTCAGCATAATTTTGTGCATTAATGTTTAAATGGTCTAGTGAATTGTCGATACACTTCTTTTCACAAAAATTCTACTAAGAAATATAAATTTAACAATTATTGCTGTTTTTAGTCATTTTAAGTAATTTTTTAAATGTTTGTTTGTTCATTTTTTTATCATTATTTTTTATTTTAGCCTTTAGTATCTACCTACTAAAATTAATCTGGGTTTGATGGAAGAGAAATACGCCTCTCAATTCCGTTAATGTCTTCGTTATAATTTAAAACGTATTATGATTAGTGAGTTATAATTAACATAATTTCCGGAGGAGCCCGTCGTCACTAGCAAGTCGAATACTATGGAGGCGAGTGCTTTCGATGTAAAGGCATCATAATCAGGCCGTCGGGACAGCACTGGAGTCAGTCAGCCGGTCTGTCACTTTATATCAGGTCAGTGAAGCTGGAACGGAGGAAAGGTCTTGGTGAGATGTGGGGCGGATGGGAAGGGAAGAAGTGATAGATCTCGGAGCAAAGGTGGGAAAAGGAAAAGATGTTGGAAATCAGTAAATCTGTCTCGATGACAGCCTAAATGTTCAAATGAGCCTGAAAAATTATCTAAATGTTCCCGTAGGTAAGGTCGCAAATGTTCTCGACGTACCAACATGTTCCCGTTCAGAAAATTCCTTGATGTTCCCATAATACCAAAATGTTCCCATCGCTCAAAAGGGAAGATCACCATTTAATAAAATCAGTAAGTAATACTTACATACGGTAGTGAATATATATAAATACTCACAGGTAAAGATAAATAGCGTTATGTTAAAATCTTTTGCTATGTAGTTCTTCGTCCAATTCTAGCCCCACAAGTTCCTCGCACTTCTCGGCTATGCTTATAAGGCAAAACTCATGTTTTTGCTGCTTGTTAGGCAACAAGCGAAAAACAAAGGGGATGTAAGAACTATTTCTGAACCCACGAAGGGTTAATAACTGTGCGGGGAATTAGGGGCTGTAGCTGAATTTGCCTTCGCTGTATATAATCGGGCATTGTACCAGGAGCTTCACGTTCTGAAATCAATGCACGTTTCACACATTTTCACAATTCACGTTCACACATTTCTTATAAAAACTTGAGATGCACATTGCATATGAATTATTGTAGGTACCCATTAGGTATTCGTACGCACTTACTTCAAAGCATGAAAATATGGCTACCTCCTGGTCCATATCCAATAAAAAATAAAACGGTTAAAATAAAAAATAATCCAATTCAATACATTACAATACAATGAACAATTCCTCTCCTGTATTGTTTTCAACATTCCTATCTGCAAGAGTGCTCAATACAAAGACCGGGGTTCTTGGGAAGCGTTGGAGTTGGTTTCATTGTTTTTTGTTTTTTTCCGGAATGCAAAGCATTTCAAATCACTAAATCCTTTATTCGTCACTTTCGAATGAAGGATATCCTGGAGGGCTGAGTTCACAACCTATAAATAGTTTCAGCTTCGTAGAACGTTCTTAAGAATTCGAAAATTCGATAACGTCAAAGGAAGTCATTCTACTCTTAAAAAGTACAGAATTAAAGTAAAAAACATTGTAAACCCTAAAATGACTTGTAGAAATAAATTAATCCAGAAAGTAGGTATCCATTGATCTAATCGAAATAAAAAACACCGTCACAATAATAAGGCATGACCGAGGCATTTTGAAATATCATCATGATACTGGACTTGGTAGGCTATCCAACACATATAAATATATATACCAGATATTGCCTCATACCTACCACGAGTGGGTCTCCGAAATTTTGGGAATACATTTTGCAAAATGAGCGAAAACCCCTAAGACCCGTTTGGGTAGTTTCGGATATTTCGAAGCAGACATGTCACAGAGTGGTCGCGAGCAGTGTTCATCTTGTTTGATTGTTTTTTTAAAACTATATATATATATATATATATATATATATATATATATATATATATATATATATATATAAGTTACCGCAATCTTATATTACAGTTGAAAGAGTTGATCTGCACAGGTACTGTAGTTTTCTAAAATATCGCGCTAACAGAAGCGGCTGGCGTATAAGTAGTTCCTAAACATCCCGTACAAGCGGAATTATTAGAATTATATTTTGATCTATAAACAGTGCTGTAGTGTCCAGTCTTACTACATTTGCTGCACGTCGTCCTGTTTTTAGGATATTAGCTGTGAAGATGTTACCACATAAGAAGCATAAGGATTAAGGAGCATCTGCCGCAGTTGTATGCTGCTCACCATCAGGTTATCATTCGGTCGGGTTTGTTTAGGCTGCTGTGACTGAAAGAAAGAAACTTGATCGAGAAAACATAGAAGAGTTGGTGTGAGCAGATTCCGACGTTCCAGGTTGGTTTGTCGCTGCATCGAGTCTCAGAGTCAAATTTTCCAAAAGTCGTTGACATCCCCGTAATCAGTGCGTTTTGAAATGTATTATTTGTCATTGCATCGACAGCTTGATAATCACACTACTTTCAGAGGAGGTTTAACGCAAGTATAAACTGATTTTCTACGACTCTCCAGGATTTTGCATTTAAGGCGCTAGGCAAAGATTTTTTGGACTGCTATCTTGGCTGCTTCAAGTGTGACATAATCATCTACCAATTTGTGAATGGAAATATAGAAATTGGGTTGGTAAATATAGAAATTTTAACCCCCTCTGTGAGTTTTTCCTCAAGGTTCATTCTACAAAACCTGAAGAACTTCAAGAATATTTTTGTCCTCAAGAAGTCCTCTTGAGCAGTGCTTGAAACACGAACAAAATGGACTTAATATTAGTCGACCATGGACTTAATCACAATTCAAGGCTATTTACTATGAAGTACAACGTCTATGGTCGGCTATTACTGAGATGACGTCCCCCCCACCCCTCCCTCCACTTCCACTGTTACTCTCAGATACTGTAACTTGACAAACCAGCAAGCAATTAAAACATTTCTTTTCATCAAACTCTCAATAAACCCCTTTCTGTACACGTGTGATGACTTATATGAATACTATTGATCTGCACACGAAAGCTATATAATATAGAAATAATCAACCTTTGTGTATTATTTTTTAGTGTTCTTAGGTTGGACGCATCTTGAAACGTAAAGCGGAACGTTTTGAGGGGTTAATTTTCTTCTTTTTCTACGATTAAAAAGCTTCATTATTGACAATTATAAACCAAAATAAGTACATTGTATTGGCCGAACCTCAACGAATATCATAGGTTTCAACCGTCAACTTACACAAGCTTGGATTTCACACAGAGGAGAGATAGGCAAGTAACAAGACTAAATCCCACGAGGAAAACTTCACGGGGCAACATGGTCGGGAGTTGCCTTAATTGATTTCCTTCTCTCTTGTTTCGACCTTAAGCAAATACGTAATCGTCCCAGTTACACAACTGGCTCTTTAGAACCACGTATCATACCCTCAGATGAATGTTCACGTAGCAAATGATACAGTTGGAAGCATTTTGAAAGTTGAAAAGTATGTTATATTACAGATTTTATTAGTGTCCATCATTTTCAAATGAAATATCTTTTTCCTGGTGGTCTTCTGCACTCCTTGAGCTCATAAAAAAATCGTTAAATTTGATTTTTTTTTTTTTTTTGCTGAATTTCAGTCAAACGGAGTTTATTAACAATGGGTTAGAACACTAAGAAACAAATGCTCAAAATTATGATGAAAAATGTATTAATATTTACTGAAACATCAATAAAAACTGCCAAAAAATCTAAAAACCAAAATTTTCTTTGAACTGCAGAATAATATTTAGAATGAGTTTTTTTGCCGTAAAGTTTGTAATTAACAATTTCACACTTAAAGTGCTGAATACTTTACTTGTAAGGTTAACAATAATGTAACCTTACAATGTACGATATTTTACGAAAATGCGCTCATATGATCATGCAGCATGACTGGAACTGTTTATCTTCCTTACGTTCCATTTTCACTCATGCTTAGACTCCACTTCCCTTTTATGTACTTTTTCACTAGTTTTCAAAGTCCCTGACCGACTTAAAATAATTTTGATCGAAACAATGGAAAAAATCGAGATATGGTTTTTGTAGTTAGTGGCAGTAATTCAAGTACTGAGAAGCCAGAAGATTCAGTTATGATAGGATATGATAGGTAGGACGTAAATGTATAAATAAGGTCACAGACACTGTATTTGAGAATATCTTAAAGTCCTTATCCTCTGATCCATTTTAATATCATTCAAAAGTAGAGGAAGGGAATGCATCCACAAACCCAATGGAACCTGAAACTGAAAAAATTAATTTAAAAGAACCTGAGAGGAAAATGAGCTAATACCATTGGTGTGGAACTATGTAAATTGGTGGATTCAACCTTAGTATCCATGGTATGTTGAGTATTCAAACGCCTTCTAAGAATGATTGTTCCCCAGCTGTTAGTTTTGTTTTTCTACATGAACCTACCTACTTCTTTTCAAGAAGCTGTAGCAAGTAATCATTCTGAAAAATGGTTAGAATCTGTGAAGGATGAGATGATATTTATCATTAGAGATAAACTAAACCCAGGTTGGCACCTAGGTGAAATCAGTGCAGGTAAGAAGGTTACTAACTTGTCGAAGAGTGTCAAACCCATTCGACAAAATTAATCAAAACAAAATCAGGATGGTGACATCGTGGGTAGCTAGGTTAGTGATCAGAAGTATCAGTCACAAACCAGGTTTGAATCGACACGAATTTAGTAAAAAAAACCCTGAGGCACCCATTGGAGAATCAGTAAGAGGTACTTACTTAGCTATTGGCAGGAGACCGAACATACACATCATGCAAATCCTGTAAGAATATTACTCCAGCCCACTGGAATAGATTGAAACGCGTCATGCGTGATGTGAATGATTCATTAGATGATGAAATGCTGTTCAGGGGAGAACCGAATGGAACCTTTAGTGGATATGATATCATTTTAATAGGTGATTTCTATACTTTACCCTCTAGGAAGATGTAATTTCGTATGTAGCCTCTTTAGGACATTTACTTGACAATGCCCAGGGTTCGGATCAGATGAGTGGCTCTTTAAGCTAATTTTTATGTTTTACTCTCCAGGAAGCTGTAATTTCGTATGTAGCCTCTTTAGAACATTTACTTGACGATGCCCAGGGTCAGCTTTGACCCTGACTTTGAGCTGAGTGGCTCTTAGAGCTTGTATACGAGTCTGCATCACATAAGAGTGTGCAACTAAAGACATAAAATGTCCCAATGTGTTGCAGACTAGTATGCAAGTGTTTCTCATTTTATTCTTTTGATTTTCTCGTACAATCAAGCCGTTGCCTTCTTTTGATTTTCACGTACAACCATGCCGTTGCTGGGGAAATGAACTTCTTTAGTTTTCACCGGACAAAAATCTTTATCCACTCGTTGGAAAGCTCTCGATTTATCACGCATTTCTTTCGTACTTTATGTCTTCAATTTGGCACATAGAATCAAAAAAGTGTAACGTTACGTTTTTTAATGGTGACAACCAAACCGACATAACCTAACCACTGTAATAGTGCAACTCTTCATTTTCGTGGAATTAGACGATCATCTTCATTAACCTTCGGTTTTATTGAAAAGAGTTCCCACAACTTCGTCGTCTATGATTTAGTTCGTTTTGCAGTAGACTTCTTCGAGAGGCGCACCCTGGGGATTTTTCCGTTTTGTTGTTGCACTTCGAACAAATATTGGTCCGTGCTAGACATTCAGAACAAGGGTGGAATTCGAAACGACAAATGTAGCACGTTCACTCAACCCAGAGAGGGCTGCCCCCACTGTAGGGTCCTCTGCGGTACACTCAAGAGGTGACATATTAGTGATTTGAAGCAAACTTGTAGAAGATAAAGGGAAACCTCTGCCATCTCAAGTGTAAGAGCTTGATTGTGAGCATCATCTAGGCTTAGAGTCACATTCTCTAAATTTTGAGAGAAGATCACATGCCTCGTACAAAAGCGTTGCTTATACAATAATTCATGTTTTGATACTCAGAAACAAATTAGAACCCACCCTCCTTCGTCCGGACTCAGAACTTCTAGATATTGATCGAGATTCTCCCCAGGAGTTGAATGCGGGAAGCTAGACAATCGAAAGCCTAAATTTCACTCACCGGTTTATAAGTGTCACTGCTGCATTGAACTCAGTACAAGTAGGCAGGTACTTATGAGTCTGTGTACTCTATGCAAAATATGATTAGCCAAAAGTTGGAGCTTACCCTCCTGTTTCATGTGTGTAAGTAACGTTAGCCAGCAAGTTGTTGAAATTTGCCTTCCAAAGAGCCTACTCAGTGCGAGCTGTCAGGGAAGATGGGAACATCAAGCATTTCCGGTTTCAAGGGCTTGTCCAGTTTTTCTTGAGCAATAAATTGTAATAGGTGAGCCTTCTCAGGTTCTGGGTCTTATTAGCCGAAATCCCAGGTCGAAATTATAAGAAATTATTCGGGGAATTCACATGATAGTTGCAAAGCAGCAACTACAAACTAAAACAAAAACTTTAGTTTTATTCATCCTTTTTGTTTGCTGGAAAGTTACGGAGTCTTCCTTATATTTAATGTAATAATATATTATTTAATGTATTTGTTGTTTCAGGTATACTCAATTGAATAATTCTGCTGAACCTCCAGAACCGGCTCAATTCCCCAAAATCTATCAATATTGGATCAAAAACAACACAAGCGCCTTACACGTGTTCCTGGCCACATAAACGTCACAGAAAAACACGTTTGTCCTTCCACTCTCTGATTGTATACACACTAATCTACTAAAATTCGATTAAAGAGTTATTTTCACTTAATACTAGTATATTTATAATTACTTGAAACCTCGATCAAATCGCAGGTTCGTACGAAAAGGGTTTGGTAAAAAGGGGTCCCAACTTTTGAGTGGAACACGCCTTTACCTTGAAAAAAGTCACAAAAATTATGTTTTATTGAATGCCAGTAACCAGGCTGTGATATATCATATCGGGAGAAAATGGGTACTCTCCATCGGAACTTCTAATGGGCCACAAGCTCCGAACCACAGTTCCAGTCCTGCAAGATACTCTGAGACCAGCTCTTGTAAATGATGGGTCTCTAAGGTATAAGGAGCAGAAGAGAAGAGAGGATTCAAAAATGCGTTACGATCGTAGACATGGAGCTTCAACGGAAAGACCCGAATTGGAACCCGGGCAGAATGTCTGGATTCGCAACATGAAGATGGCAGGCCGCATTCTGAAGAAGATGGATCAACCTCGGTCTTATTTGGTTGAGACGGAGAAAGGCGGGCGGATCCAGCGAAATCAGTTCCACCTCGCCCCTTTCAAGCCTGATGTTCATCCAGAAAGAAGGGGAGATGTGATATACTCGTAGTTTATACTTATTGTTGGTTACCAACCGGTTGTATCCAACGTAAGCAATAAAACATTCATTCCGTTTTCTGCATTTGACCTGGCTTCCAACTTATTGTAGAATAAGTGACTTAACACAGGCAAGTGAGTTAATCTCAACACCACGTTTGTTTGTAATCATGAAACATTGAGTAAGACTTCCAACAATATCACGTGAACATTATCATTAGCACATTAATTCAATTATGTTCGGCCAGCGTTCCAGTGATGCTCTATGTCCTGGCTCCGATCGCTTTCATCGACTAGAACAGTTCTATGTTGCCTTCATAATGTGGCCGTGTACGCGTCTAATGTTCAGCCGTTAGGCTCTTGGTGGAAACAACCTCCATCTCCGGCGAGGCGCCGAACGCTGATTTTTTTTTCTTGTTTTTTCTTCCCTTTTTTCTACTGAATAATGTTTGTGGTGCCCACCCGAATGGCTTACCATAATAAAGGCTTTAGCAAAGTCAATAGTTGCATGATGGAACTGTTGTTTCTAGACAAATGATACAAGCCATCGAAATTATGGTTTAGAGAACTGTTAGGTTCTTCATCCTCTGACTGAAACTCTCTAATGACGTTACCTTTGATATCATCTACTTAAATTGAAGCTAATTTTTATATTTCAACTTAGGTATGCCTTTTTCAAACTACGAAGAAAGAAAATTTGATTTTTGGAAATTGCCAAGAAAATCTTGTCACGGCACGGAGAATCGTGGTTGCCCAGTTAACGCCCGATGTTCAACCCTGGAGGATCATATGCGCTCAAAACATTCTAATGAACCTTCTCTGAAGCAGCATCAATTAATTTTTTGTGGGTCTAATTTTGACATTTTTTTTTCCGACGACCATTATTCACACTTTTTTTCCCGACCGGCACATTTTCTATTGATTTTCACGTACAACCAAGGCGTTACTAGGGAAGAGTAACTCCCGTAGTTTTCATAGTAGGAAAATCGTTCGCCACTTTTTGAAATGCTCTCAATTTACCATGACATTTCATGACCTCTAAGCCTTTGTAGTGTCAAGGAATGCTGATTTATTACTCTAAGTTAAAAACTAATATTGTTTTGTAACCATAATGGAATAATCTTGTGAAAATGAAGGCACTACATGGTTGATATACAATTGAGTAGTAGGTACCAACTGGTACTAGACATATCCATGATCTTTTGTTTTTCCCATCAAGGGAGAAATTTTATACGATACATGTACTTTATAAATAAATATATGGTTTTTCCCGACCGACACTTTTTTTTGACATGGATATGTCTTTGCTCTGGGGGATCAACCAAAAATTTCCGTGACGCAAAATTTGTGTCACAATTTCAGTGTTTTTTTCCCGACCGACACTTTTTTTTCCCTTTTATCCACTTTGGGGGCCAAACAGTGGTCATCACTGTACCCCTCATTTTTTGACATGGATATGTCTTTTGGCTGGGGGTCAAGGAATTTTTCGCGACACTTTTTTTTCCCGACCGACCATCATTCACTTTTTTACTATTTTCAATAATGAACCTTTGTAATCGACCAAGAAAATTTTTTAACCCCACTCCAAATTTGTTGGGTTACTTTTCAAGATGTGTAGAAACCAAAAATCGAAAAAAAAAATCAGAACCCATGAAAATGGTCCATTGAGAAACTCTTAAAAGCGAGTGCAAAATCTTACCTAATTTTTAAGAGTAAATTTCTCCCTTGATGGGAAAACAAAAGATCATGGATATGTCTAGTACCTACTGCTTACCAGTTGGTACCTACTACTCAATTGTATATCAACCATGTAGTGCCTTCATTTCACAAGATTATTCCATTATGGTTCCAAAACAATATTAGTTTTTAACTTAGAGTAATAAATCAGCATTCCTTGACACTACAATGGCTTAGAGGTCATGAAATGTCATGGTAAATTGAGAGCATTCCAAAAAGTGGCGAACGATTTTCCTACTATGAAAACTATGGGAGTTACTCTTCCCTAGTAACGCCTTGGTTGTACGTGAAAATCAATAGAAAATGTGCCGGTCGGGAAAAAAGTGTCGGTCGGGAAAAAAAGTGTGAATGGTGGTCGGTCGGGAAAAAAAAGTGTCGCGAAAAATTCCTTGACCCCCAGCCAAAAGACATATCCATGTCAAAATTCGTCCATTCGCAAAACGCCGTTTGCCGTTCTCCGTCCGAAGCTTTTCTCAAAAGTATTGGACCAAACTTTAAGAAATTTGGCTTAACAAAAATCATTTACCGACCGGGGATGTGCCAGTAGCATCGGCATCGCGTTTGATCAACACCTAAGGGCTGAAATATTCAAAAATCGAGATCTTGAAATCTTTCTATGTAACAGTAATGATTTTTTTTAGTTTCATTTATAGGTATCCGCCCAAAGAATCGAACGAAACCACCACGCTAGTCATGCATTTATTCGTTTACTTTCCCTAAGGGCTAAAGCATCGACAAGAAAAAAACTCAACTAGGTTAACTAAGGTTAATTCCTTCCGCGTTTACCAAGGTCGGAACGCTTTAACCAATTTTCTAAGAAAACGAAGCTATTGCAGTTAATCCTAAATTTCCGTCAAGGAAATCCGTTTTGAAATTCATTGAGTTTAACGCTTTTTGATATGTGTCTGTAGAGTTTGATCAAAAAGTTCTTGTTCTTTTCAATTAGCGCGCAAACAGAGGGTCGTTGAAACTTCTCGGTGGTCTCAGAGTAAATCATTCTGAGCAACCTGGTTATTGTATATATATCTGTAATATTCTCAGTTCTCGTGTTATTCTGATCAGCTTTGGAACCTCTAAGGCTAAATTCTTCCCTAGTCGACTCACGTTGCAGAAATTTAATGGAGCTCGTTCGGGACACCTCAAAAAACAATATTACGAGGTTCAGAGGATCCCTGAATAGCTGATGGGGCCTCTGAGGCTAATTTCTTTCCTTTTCAACCTGCCGTTTTACTAAGTTTTTTTGTTTTGACAGTTTTGAAAATTCTTCAACATTCACCTAGTATATAAATCATAAAATAGTGGGGTCCTGTAAAGGAGTGAACCCTTTTGGGAGGCACGATGCGCCAAGTTTTGATCATTTACTAGATATATATGGGGCTTAATAATAATTATAGACCGATAATCTGCGTAGAAGGGCTATCTAATACAGCAATAATAAACCTTTGTGTAATAGTTTGCAGCGTTCCTTCAATATCTTCATACCATAGCAGTCATCAAACGTAGCATCATGCGACGAGTCATGGCGGCTTATGGCATATCTTCTTTTTTCATAACCACTGATTACCTATGGTTATTAACCCGCAAGTTAAGTGCTGTCTCCGCTTTCCCTACGTAGAAGGCAGGGCATTTTTGCACAATAACTGATACACACACATAGGCGTCTGGCAATCCGCTGACTTTTTGCATGTGTATGAGGTGGGGTTATTAGCAGACGTGAAGTGTTCCTCCTTTTTAGCCAGTAGGCAAACATTAAATCTGCGCTTGTCCCAAGGTGCAACCCTCTTGGAGGTGGCGCCGTTCTATCTGATCGCACTTCGGCAATTGAATAATGAACGGTTTTATAAGGAACTGACATCCGATCCTACAAAACGATTCGTAAAAGAAATAAAAAGCTACATAACGCAAAACAAACAATTGAACATTTATGTGCAGCAGATATTCAAGGATTGGTCTTGGAAAATCCTCGATGTTTTGAATTTTATCTTCTGCCAAAGGTTCATGAGACGACCGATAGTGGCGAGCTTTGGTAGTTCAACAGAGAGATTATAATCATATGTTGATTATAAGCTTGTAACCTCTCATAAAAATTCAACCTCCATATTTAAAAGACACTGATCACTTTTTGGGCGTCGTTCATTAACTACAACTGCCGTCTGAATCTGAACATCCAATTTCGTTAGCACCTGTGGATGTCTGCTCTATTTATACAGAGACAACCCACAACGAAGGCTTGGCGACGATGACCCACTTTTTGAATATGCGAGAACTCCCACATAAACCATCCAATCAAATTTATTTGAATTTGATGACAAGTTTTTCCTCCAATAAAAAGGTACAGCTATGTTCACTAGAATGGCAGTAGCTTATTCGAATCTATTTATGGCCCATTTATAACAAGGCTTTCTTTCATCGCAAGCCCATCAGTCTACAATTCGGAAAACATTCATTGACGATACAATTCATTGTGTATCGTTTCTTGACCTATAATTTTCAATCAGAACTAGCACAATTAAAAAAAAAATAACTAACCACACCTGTTGAACCCAGTTAATTTTGAAGGAAAATCGTAATTTTACGTCATACCATAGTTTCAAAATAAATTCTAGTCCCAAAAAATGAATAGAGAATCGCCTTATTTGTGTTCTGAGTAACAAAAATCTCGTTGACTGCTTTATTTCTACAAGTCAACTTGGTAGGTACCTCATCAAATTACTTACCATCGTTCATTCTATACATATATTATAGTAGTGCATTGTCAGCATTATTGGTACGGAGCTACTACAGCATTTTCGGTAGGTACAACAAGAAAAATAAGAACTAATCTGAAAAACAAAAATAGGTACTTGAAAAGGTTTTCGAAATTTTTAGAAAGAATTCATAGTTGAAAACTAGATGCATAAGCGATTCCTTGAGTTTTAACGTCCGAGGCTGAAGTTGGATCCTTGATTTCACATCATCATAGTTGGTTACTGAACATAGCAACTCCACCAAACCAATGACATGTTCCACTACAGTCTTCCAGACTTTGAAAAAAAGTGGATTAGCCGTTGGTGGAAGATTTGGTATTGGTTTGATTCTTGTAACAAACTGTCATAGCACGAAAATATAACGTTGTATTTCTTTCAACCTTGAGGTAATATAAGAAGAACCTTGCTTTCCTTTTCCTTATGTCATTAAAAATGTTTCCTAACAGCACTAAACCACATAGAATCACCGTAACTCAACGCTCCTAATGCTTTCACTGTTTTAACGAAGGGTCGCTCAGAAGGTACCTATGTGGATGACGGAGGAGTGGGCAGTAAAGTTGAAGCAGAGTGGAGGCTAGTAACTTCAGGACTGCTCCAATAAGGGAGGATCTCAGAATTTATTCGGACGATGAGGCTCTGCGGCAGCTACTTCCTGTCACACGTTCACAAAGCGACGAACCATCTTTTCTCGTCTTGGTGTCCTAAAACGTCACTCTAATGAAAGTGATAAAGTTGGTCTCTTTCCTTTTCGCTGACACTGTGCTCTTTTGCTTTGTCCTCATGCGCTCTTTCAACTGCGATACCAGTTTATCACATCAACGCGTTATTTCTAAAATACTATACAGATATATTTTGTCCCCTTTTCAACTATAAATCCTTTTTACAATTTTCTTCTGCAGAAGTTGGATGCGTTTTATTTTGTTTACAGGCCGATATTCATGCATGTTAGAATTTCCTGTTTGCGAAGACGTACCTTCCGGTCATCTCATTTATACACACACACACTTACACACACAGCCTAATCATGTTGGCCGTTAAACGTTCGTTCACGTATATTTTTACTTCATCAAATGAAGGGTGGAGATGTTTGGCTAATATATTCATATGAGATCTCATCTGGCTTATCCAAGTCCTCCTTTGACGAGCATTTGTCAGTTCAACAACCAGTTGGTCACCTGAAGAATCACTCCACTGAATTTTAACTCGGAAGCTGATTCATATTTCCTTTTAATTGTGGCATTTTCTTTTTTGACATAAGAGACACCTGTTCATTGAAAAAACCAATTGAAGTTTCCATTGATTTAATTTTTTTTCTCCGAAGGAATCGAATTTCTGCATCAAAATAGCCAACTCCGTTGAGACATAATCATCGGTAGATTTATCATGTTCGGTAGATTCTACGTCTTCCTGATCCGATCCACGTGCATGAGAAGGTTGAGCCACACAATTGCCAAATTTCCATTTATCTCTTGTATCCTTTACTTGTGCCACCGAGTGAATCGGTGATCGGCGATATGAAGTTGCACGTAGATAATGATGTAGCATAGCCTCCGTTGAGTAATTATTTATAGACCGGTTTTCTGTTCGGAAGGGCTATGTAAAACCTTTCTACATTAATTTCCAGCATCTATCTTCGATCTGTCACTAGTTATCTCCTTTCAATAAGTAGTATACACTTGTGAAACGAATTGCTGTTCCATAAAGGTTGTTGATGACTATGTATAATATCTCCCGAGCTAGCAGTGGTCGCAAACATAATTATAATTATTTATATTGAAAAAAAAAAAAAAAAATTATCTCGTGATTTTTCTGACGTCCTAAATTGGCTTCATTCCGCTATTCAGCATCGTAGGAAAGGGTTCAACAATAACTAAAAAAGCAGACCAGGGCAGACTCGTTCAACAAATGCGATTTCAAAGCAGTAAGTGATCCATGCTGAGATCATTAAAAAAAAGTTCGAACGAAATTCATAATCCGTATTGAGCAACAATATTATGGAAAGAAGAGAAGCCGTCTTACACAAGGCTTTCATACAACACCATAATGAACATTTTCTCATTTTATAATTATGCAACAGTCGAAGGAACCAAACCGTAATCTTCCTTCAGAAAAAAATTCGCAAATGAACATCGGTTGGGGTTAGTTCATTAAAGGGTGAAGACGTTCGAGATGAAGTCTGAAGAAGCCAATCCGGAAAATTTCCTCCTAATTAGTACTTAATTATTATTATTTCTGAAGAAAGGGCAATCAAAATAGACGAACTGCCGAAATCGAACAATGAGTTATTATTGTGATAAGGTGCTCGAAGAAAGGGGGAAACAAAAGACGAGAGAGAAGTCGCGGTATACGCACACAAAATATTCATCACTCAACTACTAATATGGTATCACAGATTGATTTTTCTCCGCATTCTTTCAAATAAAATGAGAAGGTCCTTAGATACAATCAAATCGTGGTTCTTTTCCTATTATCACTTTTTTTCTGCCTCCGCTTCCTATCTTAACTCAACAATATTTAGCATGTGTTAGAATTTATTCAGTTTCTCTTAAAATTAAGTTCATTATTCGTAAATAGTAGATCAGAGTTAAGAAGCGTTTTCAACTTCTTAAAAAAATCTTCATCAATATCTACTATAATTCGGGCTAATAGAAGTAAGTACTAACTTTTCAGTACACCCATAAACCCTTCAACTTTTATTCGAATTAGATGTCATTTTCAGGGATTAAGTGAGTCTTCGGTAACTAGTAATGAACTTAATTAGGTGCCTATATCCAGATCTGTGGCGGACTTTGCGCTCACGCACACAGCTCATGAAATTCTTGCCTACCTACCTATTAATACGAAAACAATGAACATTTGTGTAATGGTTTGCAGCGTTTTTTGTTTTATGAAGCAGTATGTAAACAACACATGGGGTAAAACGACAAGGATTCACATTCCACGTAAGTGCTCATGAATTTCCTTCTAAACCCCTATGTTTAGCAATTTACATAAACATCTAATGAATCTTAAAATAGTGCAGAAGAGGCCTCTGGGAGTTCTCATTTCTTTTCGTGAGGCTATGAGAGCTCGAGGCTTAAAGAAAATGAAGCCATCCACTTTAATTGGCCGTGGAACGAAGCCGTTAACAGGAAAGGGGACGTTTTTATGATGAGAAGAGTCTCTAGCAGTTTCTTGTATTTCAACGTTTGGAAACACTGCTCTTCATACCTTATCTTCATAGGTTTCCTACAATAAGTTCCTAAAATTCTATACTGATTTAACCAACAATTGTACGCTATAATTTTGTCCGACTATTTTATAAAATCATGATTTGTAAATGTTTATCAACATAACGTTCTCTCTGATGAACGGATTACGACACGGTTTTTGGTTGAAAAGTAGACAGTTTAAGGACAAATAGAAAAAAAACGTATTGTCTAGAACGTATCCCCTAATTGGATGCATTTTCGCTGGAAAGCCAACGCATCAGTACTACATCTTACGCAGCTCTCCTTGACCTAGAAGTAACGTCGACATTCGCGTTAACTTTCCATCATTCGTCACTTTACTGCTGATGTAATTGGACGAGCAACGAGATTGTACAATTGGATATACTAATAATAATTGTATTGACGTATATTGTATATTGATATATTCATCACAGCAATTCTGACTTAGGTTGTACCCTGATAACTGTGCTAACCCTCGTTTCATTTGAAGTCGCCATTGGTGGAGGCTACTCGGCTATTTGTGAAGAAATATATTGACGGAGTGGTTAATTGAAACCATCAGCGGCAGTGGCAGTGCAAAAAGGAGGAAGAAACAAAGAAACACATAAATTCCGTGAATAGAATTAATTTCAACTGTGAATCGAAAAAATTGTGAGTCTGAAAGTCGTTCACATTTTGTGTAACCATTCGATGATGAGCCAAAGGACTTTTCACTATTTCACGTCTCTAATAAAATAATACTCCACCGTATTACGAAATGTTGGTAGTTAAAAAGTTCTAGTCATGCAGCATGATCGTATGAGCGAATTTTCGTAAATTATCGTATTAAACTATGTTGCATTGTTTTGTAAATTGAGGACTTTGAATTAAAATAAATTGTTAACCATAACATGTTCTAAATAATATTCTGCTATTCAAATAGAATTTGAACTTTTAGATTTTTGTACACTTTTTATCTATCTTTCTGCAAATATTACTGGAATTTATGTACTTTTTCAGCACAAATTTGTGTATGCATTTCTTATGTTCTAGTTCATTGTTGATAAACTACTTTCGACAAACAGTCTGCTAAGAAATATAAATTTAACGATTTTCAGCCATTTTTAGTGATTTTTTTTAGCACATTTTCTGAAATTTGACCAATTTAATGTGATCAAAAATTGCTGGCCAACAAAGTCGACCTTTCGTTTGGAATGCTTGATTTTGTGGCGGAAGAATGGAATTTAAATCTCAATCCTAATAAGAATTATGATCTGGAAGGACACATACATAACTAAATAAATACACAACACAAACACACGCGACGAAAATGTATACTACATGTATACTATACATATATATATATATAACTCGGATTTCCCTCGCAATCCGCCCCTTGACCCCGCAGGGGGGCCCCCCTGGACCCTGCTTATACTTCGCTTTCGCGTCGACGGATCTTTTTCTTTTCTACTGTAAGAAAACAGGATAATTGCTATGCAATTCGTCTCACGAGAAAAAAAAAAAAAAAAAATTTCAGGCCTGGCCGGGATTGAACCCATCATTGTTCACGAGAAAAAAAAAAAAAAAAAAAAAAAAAAAAAAAAAAAAAAAAAAAAAAAAAAAAAAAAAAAATCAGGCTGGCCGGGATCGAACACACAAGGGTCTCACGAGAAAAAAAAAAAAAAAATTTCAGGCCTGGCCGGGATTCGAACCACGACCTCTCGCTTCCATCTCGGGACAAAATAACGGTACACAAAAAAAGTGGACATTTTAAAAAAATTATTGGGGTCGGCCTAAGAATTGCATAGCAATATATATATATATATATATATATATATATATATATATATATATATATATATATATATATATATATATATATATATATATATATATATAATTATGAAGAAGTATCAAAACGGATTTCAACAAAGGCAATTTTCGAAAATTTTGATTTTAAAATTTTTGGAGCCATTGCAAAGCTTTATTTTCAACGAAAATTCGCTAAAAAAGAACAGAAAAGTTCCAGTCATACAGCATGATCGTATGAACGAATTTCCGTAAATTATCGTATTATGTTATGTTACATGGTTTTGAAAATTAATGACTTTGAGGACAAGAAATTATTAACTGCCAATTTTATGGTAAAAAACCCGTTCTAAATATTATTTTTCGATTCAAAAATTAGATTGTAGATCTTTAACTTTTTTGCAGTTTTCATAAATTTTTTTGCACATTTCAGAGACATTTAGGTATATTTTTCAGCATAATTTTGTGCATACATTTTTTAATGCTCTATTTTATAGTTAATAAACTTTATTTGAGCAATATTCTGCTTAAAAAAAATTATAAATTTAACGATTTTCAACCTTTTTTTAATATTTCTAGTGATTTTTTCAGCACTTTTTGAAATTTGACCAAGAATGTGCTCAAAAACAAGTTGCTCAACGAACTCGTCCTTTCGTTTGGAAAGCTGCATTGTTTGGCGCAAGAAAGGAATTTTTATCTCAATTCTAAGAAGAAAATCTTCTGGAAGGACACCCACACGCACACACTGACGCACACACTCACTTTATTTTTATTTTTAACATGTTTAATGTTTTTAGGGCTGGGGGTCGTTTCTGTGAATTCCGCACGACACGCAAATCTGCAACGTTTTTTTTTTGATGATTTCCGCCTACAACCGAGTCGTTGAGGGAAATGGTACTTCGTCGTTTTTCATCCCACAAAATTCGTTGACCATTCGTTCGAAAGCTCTCGATTTATCCAACCATATTATGTTAACTACTGCGAAGTGCGTGGCCAACAAGCTGAGTTATGAGCATGGTTATTTGAATAATTGTGTACACTCAGGTGATCATTCTCAATAATTGATATTGTGAACATGATTGCAACCGCTTGTTAATTTCTGATGATTTCATTGAGTTGGTGTTTCGATGATTTGATTCATAGCAGGTGATCCGAATATTGCGAGAACAGTTTGATTTGTGAAGCGGTATTAAATCATTTATAATAGTAATTTATATATTTATACTATAGGAAGCTATAATTTTGTATGTAGCCTCTTCAGGACATTTACTTGACGATGCCCAGGGTCCGGATCAGATGAGTGGCTCTTAAAGCTATTTTTTATGCTTTACACTCTAGGAAGCTGTAATTTCGTATGTAGCTCTTTAGGACATTTACTTGACGATGCCCAGGGTCCGGATCAGATGAGTGGATCTTAGAGCTAATTTCTATGCTTTACACTCTAGGAAGCTGTAATTTCGTATGTAGCCTCTTTAGGACATTTACTTGACGATGCCCAGGGTCCGGATCAGATGAGTGGCTCTTAGAGCTAATTTCTATGCTTTACACTCTAGGAAGCTGTAATTTCGTATGTAGCCTCTTTAGGACATTTAACTTGACGATGCCCAGGTCCGGATCAGCTGAGTGGCTCTTAGAGCTTGCATACGAGTCTGCAACTAAAGACATAAAATGTCCCAATGTGTTGCATACTTGTATGCAAGCTTACTTTGGTATGAGTCCCATCGAAAATTATCCAATGGTAAATAAAAATGTATATATATATAATAAATTGTTTTGGTTATTAGAATTTTTTCTTTTTTTTTTTTGACCTTAAAAACTATATCTAATTTCTCCCTTGCGAGGGAAAAACATTAAACATGTTTAATGTTTTTCCCTCTCAAGGGAGAAATTATGAAATCGTTGTAGTTCAATTGTTTCTCTTCTGGATGTAGGAGTATCATTTATCATCCACTTCATGGAACACGTTGTTTTTTGATACACAGTTCAGCACTTTATTTTTATTTTTAAATGAAACTCCCCTCAAAGGCGGAGGGGGCACACCATTGTGAAAATAAATAAGAGAAGTGGGGAGGACGCCCAGGTTTACCAGACGCCGGCTCTAGGTATAAGGGAAGTTGCAGGATGAGGAGGAAGAGTGGGATGAAAGTAAGTGCCCCTATAAATGACCACCAGTTCAAGTAGGACTTTCTCAGGACGCGGGTGGTGATACCACGGAGCACTCCCGCTGAGATGCCCAACTCGAGTAACTCCGTGGAATTTTTCCCGCACCACACTCCATGCCATACTATGGTCGCGGCCATGACCTTGATGTTATATGTCGCCATTTTTTTTTTTTTTTTTTTAGCTCGGAAATTGCTTGCTGGAGGTCATTTCTGTCATACTTATTTATCTTAGCCCGCCAAGTTTGCTCCATGTCCACACTACCACTGACAACTTGGACATGCACGATTACTCGCCCCTGTCGGCCCGTTGAAGCCAATGGGGCGAATGGGTTTGGTGTAACGAATTTATCCGGAAGAGGTTTTAGTTTCTTTGCGGCAGGAGGACCCATCGTTTGCATATAGGCCACAGGAGCCAAGTTCCACAAACGACGAGCCGACAATAGCCAAGAGGTCCGAAAGTATAGCGATAACGCTCACAATTGAAGTGTAAACACGTAAGCAATAACACTTACCGCCTGTATGTGTTACTCGCTAGGCGGCCAGGGCGAAACTGAATAGGTAACATTGCAACCAGTAAAACAATCGAAAACGGGGGAGCATTAGAGTCTACAAAGATCATATAGCTTTATGAAAACGGAAAGAAAAACACCGAACAATATTATTCGTAGTTTTCGCTTGTCTCACGCGAGGTTTCAAAAAGTGAAGGTTATACTTAGAACCGTTCCGTCGGCAGTCAGAGCCTAACAGCTGAACGAAAAAAATGCAGACCTGCAATAGCAGGCTTGAGAGAAGGGACGCATCAAGATACGCCGCAGCGTTACCTGGGTGCGCTACGAATCCGGCCAAGGAATACGGATGCTTCGTCAATTTTGTGACAATAAACATTATTTTTACTAGCTGTGCCCGCTCGCTGGTCCAAGACCTACGTGAAGATCACATAAATAATGTTTCAATATTTGTAATTGATTGTTTCAATACCACCAGGAACATAGTAACTTTCATTATAGTCTACCGCAGCCAAAGATGCATAGTTCCGATTTTCAGCATAATAAGTCGAATAAGAACAAAATTAGTAACAGCGTTCACTCAGCTAGTTAGAGTGGTTCCCCAGTGGTAGTTTGATACAACCTTTGATCACACCTAGGGAAACCCCGTTCAGGATTTACGGTTTTTCATGTGAGTCATCTGGTTCTATCGTCGAGCAATCCTTAAAGCGGCCCATGCATCACAACCACTGTAACATCTCATTGAAAACGAAGCACTCGTGAATTGGTGTTGTCCTCAGACGATGAGCTACACTTCCTCAATAGAAAATACTCCTCTCAACAGCAGTGTCCCTAGCACACCAATATCCTACAATACCACTAATCACTCACACAGAAGCGTTGATAAGCGCCGTCGCACTGTGGTCTGGGAACGGCAAAAACCTGGCCGAAAATCGATTTTCCCCCCTTTTTTCCCCGTTGGATTAGAATCATTACTCAGATAGTAGGCGGATGTAGCGCACCTATATAAACCCGGCTAATAGCGGTGATTAGCCTCGGAGTATACGAGTATATGTTCAAAGTTGAGTTATTACAGATATTTTATTGAGTAATAAAGGTGGTATTAAACGTGTTTAAACCTAAAGGAGATTGCAAAATAGTGTCTTTTTGAGCGGTGACATGGTGGGGCCTATCGTGAATCTAGCTAGGCAAAACTCTTACAGCTTGTGTTTCGATCATGTTAATTTATTCTTACATACAGACTGACTTGTATCAGTGGGATGACGTCTTGGATATTGTTCTTGAACAGCATCCTGACTGAAACCAGTCGTAATTTTTAAGTTTCAGTATAGTTCTGGGCTAAGAATTCAGAAAGAAAAGTTGATTAAGATTAGGCACGCTTTTGCTATGCTTTGTCCCTACTCATAACAGGTAATAAGACTTTATGGATTTAAAAATGTATTTTTACCTAGTCATGTTTTACTATGTAATATGTTTACATGTTGCCCATGAATATACACTTACCGACGACTGTTCGGTACCATCGATTACCTACTATCTATTTACAAAATCATTGTCATTCCGACGACCAGAGGGTCGGCTGGCCAGATGGTTGGAGTAACTTTAGATGTGTATATCATCATACGTGTATATTCAGATGTGTGTATTCCTTCAGGTTTGTTCATCGAGCAGGAAGGCACCACGGGAATGCTGATGGACTCTATAGGTCATGAGACGATCAATATTCCAACTGTGGGAGATGAGATGAAAAAGAAACGGATGAGGAGGTTAATGCAATTTCATTGAAAAGTGAGGACGAGTGACATTACAAGGATATGGAGATTATCATTTACATACCTTTTGGAGGAGTCCGTCATCACAAGCAAGTCGAGAACTGGAGGCGAGCACTTTCAATGTGAAGACTGCAGTGTTTCGACGGCCTGATGATGATGTCTTTACATCGAAAGAGCTTGTCCGGTACTCTACTTGCTAGTGACGACAGACCTCTCCGAAAGGTACGTAAATGAGAGGGAGCACTTCTCTTCTACATACTCACCATATTTGCTATTGAATAATAGTCCTTCCTATCATCATTTGTAGTGGGCTCCTTCCAAATCACTGTAGTAATCGTGGGGGCTCAACTTCGATCGTTTAATCCTTCTATAAGGGGAAATTCCCTGACGGGGTCCCAACTTTGTTTTTGCGGGCTTGTGTGGGGAGTTTGGAGGTGGGTCTTTGTGGATTATTCCCGAGATCCCTTAAGCTTGGTATTGTCCCCAACGTTTGTAAGTACTGTTACATCACACCAATTCCAAAAACCCAAGATAAATCCAAGATTGATTTATATCGGCCAGTTTTTACATTGAGTGCCATTCTAAAGTTGTAAGAGAAGCTAATGGTAAACCATATTGCACCCTTATTACGACTGCACCTTTCACCTGACCAGCACAGTTTCATGGCTGGAAGGTCATGCACAACAAATAATTTTCTTTGAGCATCATGCTATAGAGGCATTTGCGGATGGTGCCCAGATAGATTGAAATACCATTTTAAATAGCTCATATAATTGTAATGAATAAATTGAAAGCATTTGGTTTTTGTGGCTAATTTTGGCCTAGGTTCGGGAGCTATCTCTGTGATCGACAGCTGATGTTCCAACTTCGGGGATCAGTATCGCGGCCCTTCTTTGCTACATCTGGAGTTACACTTGGAGAAGTCTCATCAGAGTCCACTGATTTTCCTTATATTTATTGAACATGTGAAGAAAGTATTTGGGAGAGGAGTGAGGCACTTCATGTGATCTGACAACTTAAAAATCTACTCAAAAGTTAAAGCTGAAGAAGATTGCAAGTTGATTCAAGACAGTCTTAGTGCCCTGGATGATTGGTGTGTAGAAAAATTACCTCAATCTGAATGTTAATAATACTCGGTGATCTCCAACTCACGATCAAGCACACCTATTGAGGCATACAGAAAACTGTCCTCAAATTTCATTGATAATTGCTGAAAAATCTATTAAAAAATTCCAAGAAGAGCTACAATGTCCATACTTTGTTGGATTGCAGACTATTATTTTCAAAGAGTTTTGCTGCCATAAAACAAGTAGTTAACTATATTATGCGATGTTAACTATGTTATATGCACTCTAAATGCTCGAATTTCAAAACAGTTCAAAAAATTTCAAAACAATGTACTCTAAAACAATATGTTTTATCACATAATAGAATACGATTATTTATGAATATTCGCTCATACGATCATGCTGCATACTGAAACTT
This sequence comes from Adelphocoris suturalis, assembly GCA_030762985.1. Taxonomy (NCBI): domain Eukaryota; kingdom Metazoa; phylum Arthropoda; class Insecta; order Hemiptera; family Miridae; genus Adelphocoris; species Adelphocoris suturalis. The sequence continues at coordinate 42,636,150 of CM061040.1, read as the reverse complement.
TTATCAGTATCAAAACTAATTCAAAACAATAGCAATAGGCCTTCGGGATCGTAAAAACACATCGAATATGGTCAAAATGTAAATTGCCCGCTTCTTTGGCTGACCACCGGCTGCAACGGGTGACTCCTATCTATTTTAAAAGCAATCGTAAAATGAGAAATTCAGCTGAAAACCCAGATTTTATCAGATTTGCACTTGAACCAAGTAGTTAGGTATCCTTTAGTTGAAAATTTAAGTGATTATTGGCCTTACGAATCAAACAACATGTTGCGCCACTGCTGGAGGTTGAGGTGAGAGTTTGTCGATCTGTACAGCATCTTCACCAGCGGAATATGCCACGAGCACCACCTCCACACTGTCGTGACTCTTCAACTTTCTGTCCAATGTATTGTCTTCTGGCTGCAAATGATTAAATTAAACTAATGGGTAAAATTCAAAAATGGGTGTCAGAACACACAAGATTATTATTACAATACTATCATATTAACATAATTACGTATCATAAATAATTTTGAGTTTAATGATAGGACATTGGATTAATTGATATGCCGTTTTGAAGTGTATAACATCCCCCTTAACGTACATCATGTAAGTTTTCTGGTCATTAGAGAGGAGGGGGGGGGGGTAAATAAACATTAAGATAACAAAAATAAGATATTTTGAAGTAAAGAATGGTCAGTCGTGCAGCCTGGCAATAGAAATTTAATTAATCGATCACCTCTTTTATTTCTAGAAACTCATCTAGGTATATAAATATACATGCCAATATAAATACGCAAGAAACCATATTCGTAATAACAGTAAAAAAATGTTTTCTAAGAGTTTTTTTGGTCAAAAGTACGGAAATTATCTGGAATAAAGTAAAAAACTCAAAGTCAACTTAGTGGAGGATGCAATTTCGCTTCAAATGAGAAGAATTCCAGCTCGTGAAACATTGCTCCAATTTCTCGCGAATTTTCGAAGTTTTGATACGTAGTTGAGCTGATTGAGATATGAAGGAATGTAGGCAGGTAATATGAATGTTGATCATTCAAAGGCCATCAGGTGTATTCCTCTATGAAATAAAACAGGAGTCAGCTCTCTACATCCACCTCGCAAAGGTTCCAGCTTTTCCCGAATCCCTACCAGGTAAATGGGAATCTTATCAGCTACGACTGCAGCAACATTTCGAAGCCACAAGTACGCCACAAGTACGTTACAAGTAATGAGAAAAACAGCGCTTATTTCCTTTCCTGGGTGGGCGCCGAGACCTTCTCATTACTAGAGAGAACTGTTTGGAGTCAGTGACATTGGAGTTAGTCTTACATGAATTTGATCACCGAACTAACATAATTATATAAAGAAGGAGCTCATATATTAGCAGCGCGCTTCCAGTTATACATATTAGAGATGAAGCCTAATAAAAAATATAAATAATACCTATAAAAACAAGGCTTACAAGCAGAAAAATAACATGAGAAAGTTGTCGGTCTCATCTTTTCGCTTCGGCAAAGTTCCTGCTTATATAGTGCATAAAGAAACGCTTGCATACACACATTGGGACATTTTATGTCTTTAGTTGCAGACTCGTATGCAAACTCTAAGAGCCACTCAGCTGATCCGGACCCCGGGCATCGTCAAGTAAATGTCCTAAAGAGGCTATATACGAAATTACAGCTTCCTAGAGTGTAAAGCATAGAAATTAGCTTTAAGAGCCACTCATCTGATCCGGACCCTGGGCATGGTCAAGTAAATATCCTAAAGAGGCTACATACGAAATTACAGCTTCCTAGAGTGTAAAGCATAGAAATTAGCTTTAAGAGCCACTCAGCTGATCCGGACCCTGGGCATCATCAAGTAAATGTCCTAAAGAGGCTACATACGAAATTACAGCTTCCTAGAGTGTAAAGCATAGAAATTAGCTTTAAGAGCCACTCATCTGATCCGGACCCTGGGCATGGTCAAGTAAATGTCCTAAAGAGGCTACATACGAAATTACAGCTTCCTAGAGTGTAAAGCATAGAAATTAGCTTAAAGAGCCACTCATCTGATCCGGATCCTGGGCATGGTCAAGTAAATGTCCTAAAGAGGCTACATACGAAATTACAGCTTCCTAGAGTGTAAAGCATAGAAATTAGCTTTAAGAGCCACTCATCTGATCCGGACTCTGGGCATGGTCAAGTAAATGTCCTAAAGAGACTACATACGAAATTACAGCTTCCTATAGTGTAAAGCATAGAAATTACCAATTAAAATGATTTAACCACCGCTTTACAAATCAAACCGTTCTCGCAATATTCGGATAACCTGCTATGAATCACATAATCAAAACACCAGCTCAATCAAATAATCAGAAATTCACAAGCGGTTGCAATCATGTTCACAATATCAATTATTGAAAATGATCACCTGTGTGTAAACAATTATTCATATAACCATGCTCATAACTCAGCTTGTTGGCCACGCACTTCGCAGTAGTTAACATAATATGGTTGGATAAATCGAGAGCTTTCGAACGAATGGTCAAC